>JAYKKM010000253.1:1827500-2075343 GCA_035772405.1 Chrysogorgia sp. JL179-B06
ACAGTGAGACACACTAATGCTTATCTTGTTGTAATGTTAACCTATATACTTTATGTTAAATTAGTAATTTACTATGCTTCAACGATACATTTTTCTACTTCACTCCAAATTAATGGTGTGAAGATAATGGCATTAAAGAAAAATTCAAACTTAAAGTATTCATTAATAATTCACGAAGAAAAACAAAAGAAATGGCTGCTGGATGAGTAGTTAAGGCCCCGTTTACACGATACCGCACGAATTGTTATCCATTTACACGAGATCCACTCAAATTTTTGACCACGTATCCGCTGAAATTTTCGTCCGTCTACGAAAGCGTACGTGTTGCGAATTATGCCCGATAAATATTCGTCCGGCACTCATGTGTAAATGGCAAACCGACGCTTTTTTGTACGGATTCGTTAGCAGTTGTTTACCAATACGTTGGTCTTCTGGCATGTTTTATTTAACAATATTTAACGAGGCATTTGTTCTAAGAGCACTCATTTGATCATAGAGCCGTTGCTAATTGAAAATACGGGGGGTTAAGGTTAGAAAACTCGTTAGGCGGGGGGTTAGGGTAGGTTATTTAGGGTTAGGATAAAAGTTGTTTCTGGTTAGCCAATCAGATTGCTTCCCATGGCAAGTGATCCCCCAAAAAATTTCTGCAACGGAGACTCTGGTTCCGGAGAATGCATGCGTGACAATAAACCGTGAGGCCTGCGAACAAGCATTTGCTATTTGTCGGACGTTGATATTGATATTGTCGGATATTGATATTTTTCATGCTGCTTTAGGAAAGTCTTTACGAAAACTGAACAAAGGGGATATTGTAATAAAGGAGCATCAATATGAAGCACTCAAGAGTATAGTCGTCTGGGAGCAATTATAGGATACCCGTGATCCGGCCGTCCACTTTTGAAACCGCATAATTAAAGGCAGAAATACAAGGTTGCTCTAAAATCTTTTTAAAGGGACACTCCGGCCAAAATACAAATGCAGTTCATATGAAAGATCTTACTGACTTTAGTTTATTTCCAAAGTTTCAGCATTCCTATCAATTTAGTTAAGAAGATATAGCTAGTTGAAGTTGAAAATTTGAGGAGTTTGACGCCATATTGGTTTTGCGAATATGACGTCATTGAGTGATTCTTTATCGGCAGTGGAGTTGTTTTGATGGCAATCACATAGTGATAGCTGTTGTGAATACTGTTTGGACGAAAATTAGTCGAAATAAACTATTTAGTTCCTCATTGCAGGAAAGTAGAGGAGCTTCTTAGGCATAATACAAGATGGCATCACTCAGTGACGTCATATTTGAGAAACAAAATGGCGTCGAAATTGGACAAACTCTCCAACTTCAACTAGCCATATCTTCTTAACTAAATTGATAGGAATGCTGAAACTTTGGAAATCAACTAAAGTCAGTAAGATCTTTCATATGAACTGCATTTGTATTTTGGCCGGAGTGTCCCTTTAAATATAATGTCGAAGGTTTATATTTTGTGTACTTGTTGATAGTTATCAAATTAAATAGGGTTTTACAATAGAACGAAGCAATTGTATACGATGAACTTTCCGTAATTTGACCCTTTTACTAACTGTCAACAGCGAAAGAGGACGGGTATTCTACAATTTAGCGCAAACGGGGACAACGAAAGGTGGAGTATCTTTCTATGAGCAGATTGTCCAGCCAAACCAAATAATATTCGCCCACCCAGAAGCCTTAATAAAGGTCTTCCAAAACATTTTGTTCACGCCTGTTCGAATACTATGATTCGAACCAATCGAACAACATTGTTAACAGAAAAAAGTGTAAATTATTCCAATTATATATTGTCAGCCAATCAAAATACTTCCGGCGATGGATTATCCCAGAGTCTCCGTTCCCCCCGCAGAGTCTCCGTTCCCCCGACAAAACTTTCGTTACCAGTCCCTTCACCCGCCAAATTTTATTTCACGTCTGCAATAGCGCTCCGTCGAGATGACGTCAGTACCGATGTTTGTCCGCTTTTACCCATAATTTTTGCGGCCATAACAAAATAAATAGCTCATTTGCAATCATTTGTGAGTCAAATTTGGTTTTTTTGTCCGCTTTTTGAGCTATTAATAGCAGCCAGACTCTACGCTATTTCTAGTACTAGCCTATTTTGTGATTCTTGATGGAGTCAATTAATTAAATCAAATAAAAAAAATATCATGCCATGCCATAAAAAATCATTCCATGCCATTTCCTATGCCATGTTTTACACCCACCGGGCTTAATTGCCATTGTAACTGCCCATAAACATCGGCCGCTCATGTTTTAACTACCACTAAAAGCACTCGAGTTAGAAGGATTGGATTTCATGATATCTAGCAGAAAACCATCATCGGCAAATATTAAAAAGCAATCAGAGTCGACAGAAGCAGGTATATCATCAATATAAATAAGAAATAACAGCGGCCCAAGGACAGAACCTTGAGGTACACCAGCTTCAATATTACACCAGTCCGAATTTACAACTTCAACAACAACTCTCTGCTTAGGTTTTGAGAGGTAGCTCACAAACCAACGGCTGAATAAATTCCCTTCGATCCCCAGATTACTAAGTTTCTCTAGTAATCCACGGTGCCAAACGTTATTGAAAGGCTTTGAAATATCAAGAAAAACAGCCCTGGTCTCATGGCCCCTCACAAGAGCTTCATAAATTATATGCGAACATGCAAATAAACAAGTTGCATTACAGTGGAATCGCGTGAGCGAAAACCGGATTAAAATTTATAGAAGAAACAAATTTTGACAAGAAAATTATACAAGTGAATAAAAACGACCTTCTCACACATTTTGGACAAGCAAGACAAGAGTGAAACAGGTCGATAATTAGACTTAGGCCCAGGTCAAACATTTCATGAGTCGAACTCAATGCAAATGAACTTAAACAAAAGAGTTTCCTAATTTACATTGAGTTCGACTCATGAAAAGTTCGACGTTTGACCCGGGCCTTAAGTTGCCTATTATCTCTTTTAAACAAAGCCAGTACGTTTGCAATTTTCTAAGCGCTAGGAAATTGAGTAAATACTTTACGAATACCTGCATAACACGGCCTTTGTGATGATTTCGACTAACTTTCTTCAGAAACGGAGGTTAGTCGCTGTGGTTGAAGATAGTTCATCAGCTATAAAGGTTAACAGGATTTTAAGTATAACTCAAACGAAGAACAAGTAAATGTCGATAATTCTAGGAAAGACCTAAGAAGCAATATTTGGTGGGACAATTTTCCAGTGGCATTGTTGTCCAAGAAGAATGGAGAGAAAATTTTAGAATGTCAAAAGAGAGCTTTTAGACACATTTGTATCAACCTCAACTGACGAAATTATTTTAAATCCAAAATGCTCGTTTGCATGTTCATTACGCATCAGGCATGTGTCACAATAAGACCACTAACAAATTACCCCCATCACCCCCGAAATTCTCCCCGAACTTTCATCGAACACCTCCCCGTGTAAACGGAAAACTTAAGTGAGCGAATTTTTAGCACAACCGTGTAAACGTAACCATCTGGATGGGGTTTTATCCGATTAAAAATTCGTCCGGACCCGTATAAACGGGGCCTAAGTTGTAAATATAGGATACAACAACATCTGGTTGATTTTCTTAAACCTTTTCTGCGGTTTACTCAGTTAAAATGGCTTGAATCACAAGAAATAGCCGTTAAGTCTATTGATTTAGATGCATTCGTAGTTTAAGTAAGTTACGATATTCACGGATCGCCTTGTAATAGCGTAGAGTCTGGCTGTTATTAATAGCTCAAAATGCGGACAAACAAACCAAATTTGACTCACAAATGATTGCAAATGAGCTATTTCTTTTGTTATGGCCGCAAGAATTATGGGTAAAAGCGGACAAACATCGGTACTGACGTCATCTCGACGGAGCGCTATTGGAAGGTCGGCTGGTCACATGACACCCAGAATTTCTGGGTGTTTAGATATGATAATTTTTGTGGTCTTTGTTCCATTGCTTTTGTCTACTTTGTTGACATGAATAATTGAGAAATATTCAATGCTCTTCAGAGTTGTTCATGTCAGCATTCGTCGGCATAAAAGCAGCTAACAAGCTTAATAATCCACCATACATCCATGGTTATCTCTTACAAAAGGTACGAAGAAGCATATATCCAATTTAGCGAAAGCTATCACTTCTAATTTGCTGTAAAATTTGAAGACAGCATTCAGATTTAGATGAATAAATTATACTCGGTTGAATTAATTGAGTTTTATGACAAGCCAATCGCATTATAGAATGGACCAGCCGATCCCAGGGACATTTTCGCCGACCTTCCGCCGTGGAGGCAAAATGCCCTTGGGTACGAGGTTGAGCTCGGCCGCTCATCTATTACATAAAATAAATAGGTTGGCAGTGTAAGCGTGAAGCCTCTCATAATATATATATATATACATATATATATATATATATATATATATATATATATATATATATATATATATATATATATATATATATATATATATATATATATATATATATATATATATATATATATATATATATATATATATATATATATATATAATATATATTTGTTTCAGTGTTTAGTGGATATTTCTACTGATAAAATATTTTTCGTAACTTTAGATGGCCTACAAGATGCCCGATTATCCTGCCTTTACGAACTACAAAAATGAAAAGGTCTTGAATACGAACCAAAAAAACACCACAGGATCGTCAAACAAAGGCTTTGAAGAGAACTATGATTAACAATTATTGGACTAGATTGAGCAAAATATCGTGAATGGTCAGTGGCGAGCAGATAAATACTGACAAACTACGATATTTTGCGATAACTGAGTTTGACATTGTTTTATTTTTCAATTTATTATTAAAGTGGTACTACGATCAAATGTTTACCTAGCGATATCTGCTAAATATTACTTGGTTGAAACCGTTTTGCGATTCGACGATTGCAAGTATTATTTTTCTGACTCCGAATCTGGAGTTGTTACGTCCGGTTAGGAATGGAGAACAGAAGGTTGCGATTTCGATTCAAATCTGGGACTAAGGAGTTCTTAGGGGCGGACCATTTGATTTTTGAGGGGGGGGGGGGGTTGGAAGATTTAGAAAAAAAATATTCCTGCAAGCCTAGAAGAAAAAAAAATCATGCAGCGTACAATCGAGGAAAAAAAATATCATGCAAAGAGAGTGCTCAAAAAAAATATTTCCTACAAGCTACTGATGCTCATCGGTATGGTGTCCACAGGCCAAGTCCACAGGCTTGATTTTGCATTTTTGAGAAGGCACATTTGCTGACTTAAAAGAACACATGGGTGAACAGTGGACAACATCACAGTGATTTTATATTTGGTATAATTTATCCTATTCATCAGTCTATAGGTCAGCAGAATGCCAACTTCAATCAAGCAGAAATTTACTTTGTATATATGTATAATAAAAAGGTCAGAATACTGCCGTTGGAACCTCTAACCTACGATAGCGGTATGAAAGGTTTATTAAGTTACTGTAAGCCGTTAATATCATGAGTGGCAAAACAAATATCCTGCAGCGGAATATATTGCGAAAAAAATATCTTGCGCTGCACTTTTACGCGAAAAAAATATCTGGCTTGTTCGCTTGGGTAGAAAAAAAATTATTGCATGGACTGAATCTTCCAACACCCCCCCCTCAAAAATCAAATGGTCCGCCCCCTTATCAGAAGTGAAATGCTGCCTCTGGGCTGACACAGGAGCAGTGCTACGAGGTTGGAGCAGTGTTCAGGATCAGCCATGCCAGCAGAATGATGCTAGAAATTTTCAATAGCATAGCCGGATCAAATAAATAGAATGTAGAATCTAAACCACGTATCAAGCTAAGGTGATCATATAGCCTTGTAATACTAAAATAACATACTGTAATCATATGGAGCTTTATAAGGGAAATCATGCGGGATGTTAATTGCCCATTATAGCCTTCTAATATTAAAATAACATACGGAACATAACATAACATAACATGATATTAAAATAACATATGAAGTCGAATACAATACAATAAAGTTATTGCACTAATTTTTTCTGAAATTGGGGGAATTGGGCCCAGCTGTGAGCTGTCATTGGGGTTAGGATCTGGCTTGGGATTAGGGTTAAGATTGGGATTAGGGTTAAGATTGGGGTTAGGGATGGAGACATTTGAAACATTTCTCTGTGTATGCGCTAAAAGCCTGAGTAGCAAATAGTTTTACATTAAAGTACCCCTGCGACGAAATATCACATTACGTTTGCCGGCATTTTTTGTTACAGAATATCATTTTAGGTAAATAAATGTTCGCATTTGCCAAAAAACTTGAACAACAAACATATCACAATAAATTTAACCTCCAAAGTCGCCCAAATCTTGTCCGCCATTGCTCAAAACTTGTTCCAGACGAGCCGGCGATTCTACAGCAGAGTATGTGATTATGACGTCAAAGACTCAACACGTGACAAAGCTTTATGGAAATTATACGAATTATACGACAAGTTACGATAGAAAGTTTTCCCCAAGTAGCTTTATATTCATATATAACTAGCCACGTGTTGAGTCTTTGACGTCACTTCCTCTAATCGCAACCTAAGCGTCCGGACATGTTCCAGTAATGGCGGCCGTATAATCTCGTATAAAAACAGTCTGAAAAGGCGATTTCCCACGATCGCAATTGTTTGAAATTTGCCAAGTTAAAGTGCCTATGCAACGAAATTTTCAAGTTGGAGAAAATGGCGTTAAAGTAAAGTTTAAGATTACTGCTTTCCATTGTGAAAGTTTCAGGGCGAATAATTAAGGCCAAGTATGTTTGTTTAGCGTTTGAAATACAGGCTTTTGGCCCAAAAAGTTGAGACATATTTTATTCCATAACTTATGACATCACTAGGATCTACATGAATTCTTATTGTTATCGAACAGACTGTTCAAAACACCCTTTAGAAAACTAAACTCTCGTGGGAAAGTGCCCAGTATTACTTCAATGTTGTTATTTCAAACTTGGAAATTTCGTTGCATAGGCACTTTAAGTAAGACCACCACCAAAAATTTGATCACAGGGGCAATTTAAATAACCAAACTGCACGTGACATTTAATATGAATAAAGTTATTGCAATAATTTTGCCTTCTTTTTAAATAAAATTAAGTAAAATAAAATAAAAGTTTAAAAGTCAGGGATTCGGATCCTGGGAATAAAACATTATGATGACGAGCATGAAGACGTGTGTTTGCTAGCTCGTATGAAATCGAACTTAAACCATGCCTGATACCATTAAATCACTTAAAAAAGAAAATGATTGTCTAAAATCACAGTTAGAAAGTCTTAGGACGGAATTCAAGAACTTCCAATAAGTTACTTCTACAAAATTCGATGAAACTCAACAAGCTAATCATGGCGGTTCGTCGGCCTCCCTGTCAGATGCCGAGACCATCAAAAGCCTTGAATTCTTCAGCAACAAATATCATGAACTAAATTAATTTCGTTTATATGCTGACAAAGAGTTCCAACGACTAAATGACCGCTTGGACAACCTAGAAGACCATACCAATCAAATCGCAAATGTGATAGAAGAAATTCAAAGACACAGTTATCAATACAATTTAAATTTTCTGCCTGAAGAGATTATCAATTTGGTTTCTTTTTCTTTATTTACATCTAAATTAAAAAAGTATTTAAGTTCTGAATATGGAAACGTGCTTGCATCTTAACTGATATCTTAATATTCTTCTTTACTTCATTATACTTACTGATATACAGTATCAATTGCTAGCTTCATATTATTTTATTAATATTATTCAATCTGAGCCTCAGAGGTAGTCTAAATTTCAATAAGCCTTTTGGTTTCTTTTTAGACTTCCTCGCCACTAACACCATGTATATTATTTATTTAAGTATAGTAAATTCAATGGCAAATTCAATAAATTCAATTCAATTCAATTCAAAGTGGTATCCGTGATGTAGTGGTTGATGATGGATAGGAAATGGATTGAGGACATGCAACGTTTAAAGGGACACTCCGGCCCAAATACAAATGTGGTTCATATGAAAGATCTTACTGACTTTAGAGTATTTCCAAAGTTTCAGCATTCCTATCAATTTAGTTAAGAAGATGTGGCTAGTTGAAGTTGGAGAGTTTGTGCAATTTCGACGCCATTTTGTTTCTCAAATATGACGTCACTGAGTGACGTGATCTCGTATTATGCCTAAGAAGCTCCTTTACTTTCCTGCATGATGAACTAAATAGTTTATTTCGACTAATTTTCGTCCAAAGACCATTCACAATAACTATCACTATGTGATCGCCATCAAAACAACTCCACTGACGATAAAGAATCACTCAATGACGTCATATTTTCAAAACCAATATGGCGTCAAAATCCACAAATTTTCAACTTCAACTAGCAATATCTTCTCAACTAAATTGATAGGAATGCTGAAACTTTGGAAATAAACTAAAGTCAGTAAGATCTTTCATATGAACTGCATTTGTATTTGGGCCAGAGTGTCCCTTTAAACTTTGATATGTTGGTGGAATATAGAAAATGCAGATGAACATGAAATGGAATTGAATGAAATAAAATAACTTTGTTATAATTATTTTTATTTTGTCTGAATGATCTTGGTCTGACGATGTGGAAATTCGAGGGTGGTGATAATTTGGAATAATAGGACTCGTCTGTGTTTGGAAAGTATTTTGTAATAGCAAGGAGAGTGATTGAAATTGATATAGGTGAAACCATGTGGAAGTAGCTAGCATAACCCGGGGGCGTAAAAAGATATGCCGAGGTAAATGCTTTGTCTATAGTCCGCTACCTCGAATCTGTCCCGTGTTTTTTTGAGGAAAAAACTGAGCCATGAATCGTCATGTTCCAAGCATGGCAGGCAAGCGCGAAAATCCGTGTCTGAAAGTGGGGGGGATGACTGCATCGTTTGCGGAAAGTCAGAAGGGGATAATCATACATTGGTCAAAAAGTGGGGGGGATACATCCCCCCGTCCCCCCAGGATTGACACCCTTGATGGCAGGGAAAGCACGTTCCTTACTTACTAGCAGGTCCTGGAACAGGGTGTATCAGCTCACAGAAAACACACCTCTTCCCTGGCAGAAGGCTGTGTTTACTGTATCTGCTAACAAGAAGCAGCTGATGTCTTATTATAAGTAATACAATGGTTTTTAAGAATATAGTGATTAAATCTCCCGCAAACCGAGGAATGTTTGTGAAAGTCCCGAGGGAAAGCATGAGGGCGAAGCCCGAAGGCGTCCCGAGGGACTTTCACAAACATTCCGCGGTTTGCGGGAGATTTGATCACTATATTCTTAAAAACCATTGTATTAGTTTGTAATACCATGATGACCGAGGTGAGACTAGTGTTTTCATTGTACAAAACTAATTGATAGTAGGAGTATTGTGTAATACAATGCATGATCAGTGATGTATTCAACAATTTTCCATTGTAGGAAATTAATATAATTGTGTGAAATGTTTAGTGAAAAGTGAATATTAATAAGTCGAGTAATTAACACTTTATCTTACTGTCATTAACATTGTAGTGTAATTATTTTGTTTGTTGTGTAAAACGTATTAACAAAACTCTTTGTCGTGTCTTTGAATTTTGGCTCATGAATTTTAATCAGGGAGAAATTAGAAATCTGCCCGGCTTTGCCGGGAGATTTAGAGATCTCCCCGCTAAAGCCGGGAATATCGTGATTAAACCACCCGGCGAGAACAAAAGAACCCGAGGTCATCATGGTATTATGTCAATAATTTGGCGCAACATAATCAACGATGAGTCATTCCATCATACTAAAAGGAACAAGCTAGGGATCACAGTTAGCGACGATGTCCCAACAGCGATCCATAAAGAGGTTTTATTGCAAGGCAAGATATTGCAACATCTCACAAAGAAGACGATACATCATTGTACAACAAGCTATCATGTGTGCAAAGGAGCAATCTGGTAGACTGGTACTACAGTGGTTGTTGCAGTCGCAGACAACACAAATGTGTTTGTTTCTATATAACGAACGTCAATTACTTATCCAATGTTTATGAGCCAATTCAGCAAAGATCCCTTGTCAACATCAAGGCCCGCCACTGTGCAAGCACACCATACTATCATATTTAATAGACCACTTCACGGTTTCCGACGCCATTTTGTCGGGTAGGCAAGAATGTTTAGGCGCGGTTACCAAGCCCCATTCAAAGCCTTGTTGTTTGCGGCCTCGTGTGCGATTTTCCCGGTGATTTTCAATTTTTCGGCGATTTTTAAGAAACAAAGTACCAGAGGATAAAAGGTGAGTACATTTTCTATCATCTGAGTAATTTTTATTCACGTTTGCATGTATAACACGTGATTTTGGGCCCATACTTTAAGCATCGCATGCTGCGTCATTATTCATAGTTGCGCACTTTGTTGATATCAATACTGTCAGCTTCTTGTGTCTAAATAGTGAATACAATGCGCAGCAATTTCAAGAGTAGCTTTTTAAAGTCATACAGCTTTACAAGGTGATTTCTATTTGCATATACAGTTCGTGGAATTTTCACTGATCACATCAGCATCACCGGGGGCAAACACCCGTAGTGCCGCCACTGCCAAAAAATCATATGTACTTCTAGTATGTATTCCATATAAGGAAGTGGCCGACGAGCAAATAGAAGGCATTGACGAGCAAATAGAAGGCATTGACGAGCAAATACATGGCACTCGTACCAGCGGATGTGGGATTGTTAACACGTTACGATATGTTCGATTATCCGCTCTTTTTAAGAAAACTACATTCGCTAGCCTGATAAGCTGTACGTATATTGTAAACAGATAATTTATCTTTGTTTTAATATATATTGTAGCTTTGGGAGTTGATTATTTCTCAAGAAAATGTTCGTCGGAAGACAGCCGAAAGTTCGTGTTTTTGTTTACAAGATGGTATCCGTTTGCGAAAATTATATTTTTGGGCATGTTCGATTATCCGCGCTTTTAAAGAGAACTAAGTTAGCTACCGGGATAAAGCTGTACGTATATATTCTATAGCTTTTGGGGTGGTTTATTTCTCAAGAAAACGTTTGCCAAAGGGTTAGGACCTTTGTTGTTTTGGGGTCGGTTACAGTCCAATTAACTAGGAGGCGGTACGAGGTTTCAACGTGTCAGCTATTTGCTCGTTAATTCACTCTATTTGCTCGTCAATGCCTTCTATTTGCGCTTCCTTATAAGGAATACGTACTAGATACCCCTATCACAAAAATTTGGGCTCCCCTCCCACAAATTAGTAATGACATATGTAGAAGGTACGGGGAGATTATCCGCCGGAAATTTTTTGAATTAAGGGTCTCTTCATTTCCTGCATTTTGACAGCACTTTTGACCCATGCATTCTGTTAATAGTTTGGGGCTTGGATGGGCCCCTTGGCCCGTGTTCCCCGGTGCGGCACACCGTTTGAACACCCGTCGTGCCGCCACTGATCAGCATAATAACAATAGAACGTTGCGCGTTAACTTTAATAACTTCCAATACTTGCAGTTATAACTCAATAACTTTTTTTATTATACAGAGTGTCCCAAAAAGGCTGTCCCAATAGGTTGCTTGAATTAACATGCTAATTTGAATTTGAAAAGGTAGCCTTTTTTTTGGGACACCCTGTAGTGTATTTATGATGGCCAAAAATGCTCATTGTTGTGTAGGGGCTGTAACAATGATGACATATATTCAGAAAGGTGGAAAGTCTGATCTTCAGATATTCAGATATAGCTGGAAAGCCCGGTTTCCATGTGATCGCAACGATCGCAACGGCGATCCTTGCATTCACATAGAAACCAACTGAATTTTCACACTACATAAGCACGTTAAGCTTGATGAGGTTTTCAACAAAAGACCTTTTGTTTTCCAACTTAATATGTAGCTGACTGCTGATTTGAAATTCAAATGATTCACTAGCTGCCTGAACTCGTGTAAAATTTAGTTGTTGTAAAATTTAGTTCTCGCGAAGGCTACAAGCTACTGAAACGAAGGTTCCTACATCTTACGTTGGGACTGATTGGAATGGTTGCTTTTTGAATGGACAAACTTCATACAGGTTAACAGACGAGGAAACTATACTAAATGATTAAACAGAAGACAAAGAGATAAAGTTGGTAGGTTGGAAGTCGTTTATTATAACGTTTTAAAACTGTCACGTTAAAGACATCGTTGTGTTATCATAGCTATTATTTCTCAACGATGTTTCGTACAAAGATAATCTCAGCTTTGTCTTATTGTAACGTTATTTTGATGTGACTGTATATTTCTGACAGAATATTGTATAACGAAGGGACGGGTTAGGATCACTTATACTTCTAGATCATGATTAGAAATTGAAGGATGTCTATTGTTAATATACACACTGCTGTAGTGAATGTGGGAGAGCTTGCAGTAGACAGACGATACATGCACTTGCCTTTGAGGACTTCCCTTTAATGTAACAAAATGCGATTCTCTTCGCATATCTAGGAAACGAAGTAGTCCTGTACCTCCTCTTGTAGATAACCCGTATACGTTGGGTGGCCATTCCCTCACTGGCCTTCGCAAAAACACCTCGGAGTTATGGTCACTAACGCTTACGTGGAAAGTTGTCATGATGTGCCCTAGTTGTGGCCAAGGCCAATCGAATGCTTGGATTTTTGTGGCGTCATTACAGCGCACATATAGGGCAAGATCGAAAGAGACTTCTTTATCTATCCTTAGTACGATCCCACTTTGGGTATGCCAGTGAGGTCTGGGCTACTCAATCTTGTATATCTGATCTTAAGTTACTCGAGGGAGTTCAGCGTTGTGCTACTCGTTTTATAATGAACTGTAGCCCTAATCCAGACGAAAGGCCAAGCTATAAATCGCTCTTGATAGCCTTAAATTTACTCCCAATCTCGTATTGGTTTGAGAGTGACATATGTTTTTTGTTTAAATGTATGAGTGGTACTTATAAACTTCAATTAGGTCATTTCGTTTGTAAGTGGTCGTACTAGAAGTTCTGCTTCGTTAAATCTTCGACTTCAATGTTTCCGTACCCAGTCTCTCTCTTTACAGATTCTTTCTTTAATCGTATAGTTCCAATTTGGAATAATTTACCATTCCAAATTAAGCAGTCTCCCTCTTTCCAATCGTTTGAGGGGGCAAGCTACCTTAAATTTTATGTTCGCAAACCCATGATGTAATAATGGCTCTATCTTGTTATGGTTAAATGTATATGCAACATATGCTATATATCATTTTAAAGCTTATAACATGTTCTAAACAAATAGCATTACAGATGACCTCCCAGGCAAAAACATAAATGTAAAAAACCCTGCAAAGCTGCAAACCATCTTTGTGCTATCTAGTCAAAAACTAAGCGTCAAGAATTGGTCATTTTAACTTGTAAAATAGATGGAAGTTTTTAAATAAATAAATAATAAAATATATAGACGAAGAGTCGAAGGAGCGTGGTTTGTGTCATTAAACTGAAGCCAAATACTTTGCTCAACAGATCGAGCAAATAAGGTTACTAAGGTATTTCTTATATCAAGTACAGCAGTTTACCTTACCACTTCGCTAGTACATCTCTCTTCATTTTTACACCAGTTTAAGTATGGGGGTACGTGGTAGAAAAGGCGAGGGGATTATTGATTTATTGTGGATTCGTATTTCTAGTCAATAACGAGTATTTAACGATCTTTTCTTCTCTAAATACAGTAGGTGGTGAACCGAGGTGATCCCTACTCCTCTGAGGTTGCTGCTACAGTCCATCATGTCATGGAGTCAATTAATGTTAATAATCCCTACAGAATAGTGTGGCAGTCAAAGGTAAGAACATTTCAGTTTATTTATTACGTTTAATAATAAAATATTTAAAGTAACCCTAAGATGAAATATGAGGGAAATTGTTCGCCGCGGCAGGGATCCATTTCTCACGAAAAGTTTGTACATATATATATATATATATATAAGTTGGACCAAATCTCGTACACATGATTGGCTAAGACCAACCGGTAAGTTCCGAGTACGCCTTTTGCGTGATCCGTTTTCATCGGCCAATATTCGTTGGGAGGAAAACGGCACAAACATGGCCGATTAATTTTTAAGTACATAAGCAGACTTTTACGAAGGGTATACACGTTTGCGTATCATAATAGGCACGTATGTTATGTACTTTGACCAGGTAATTCCAAATCTGTTTTCAGAATTGTAAACGGTTAAATATTGACCGAGATAACGTTCAAAATAATATACGACGAAGGGGCCGCCTCATTGCCGATTAATTTCTAAGTACATAAACCGTTTTTACGAAGGGTATGCACGTTCTCGTAATATAATAGACACGTATGTTATGTAGTTAGACTCGGTAATTCGAAATCTGTTTTCATAATAGAAAACGGTTAAATATTGATCGAGATTACGTTCAAAATAATATACGACGAAGGGGCCGGCTGATTGCCGACTAATTTCCAAGTACATAAACCGTTTTCACGAAGGGTATGCACGTTCTCGTAATATAATAGACACGTATGTTATGTATTTACACTCGGTAATTCCAAATCTGCTTTCAGAATTGAATACCCACCTACAGTTTCATATCATCCTAACCGTTTCTGGGTGTGATGATCTGGAAATACATGTAAATCCCAGGCAGCGGGTTAGGGTAACGATGAAATTACAGGTGGGGTTAGGGTTATGATGAAATTACAGGGTTAGGGTTATGATGAAATCACAGGAGGGGGTTAGCGTTATGATGAAATTACAGGTGGGGGTTAGGGTTATGATGAAATCACAGGAGGGGTTAGGGTTATGATGAAATTACAGGTGGGGTTTAGGGATGGTGAAATTACAGGTGGGGTTAGGGTTATGATGAAATTACAGGTGGGGTTAGGATAAATCCGAGATTCATTCATCAGAGATTATCACCTGTAATTTCATCGTAACCCTAACCCCCACTTGTAACCTGTAATTTCACTGGATATATAACATGCTATGAAACTCACGTTCAGAAAAACGAAAATTTTCTTTATACACGAAACGTCGTATCTAGTTAATATCACTGCGAAATATAAATTACACAATCAGTCTAGCAATTTTGGAATAATGCTCGTGGTTCGACATGAGATGTATTTACCTCAAAAACTAACGCTTATATTAACCAAATACAAATTGTTACCCTAAAACCCTAAAAGAAAACCCTAACACTAACAGTAAATGGAAAAGAAACAATAAAGCAGTAAAACCAATTTTTCAGAAAATTAAGTGACCAGCTAAAGGTTTGAACCAGGACACTAGCGCTCAGAAACCGGGACACAAACCACTACACCAAGTAAACAATCAACGATCTAGTCAGCTTATTTGATGTAGTGGTTTGTGTTCGTCTTTCTGAGCTCTAGTGTCCTGTTTCAAACCTTGGACTGGTCACTTAATTTTTCTTAAAAACTTGGTTTTACTCCTCTGTTTATTCTTTTCTTTTTACTGTTAAGTGTTAGGGTTTTGTTTTAGGGTTTTAGCGTAAGAATTTGTGTTTTTGGTTAAGATAAGCGTTAGTTTTAGTGGTAGCTGTTGGGGTCTGCTGTTATTTTATATTTCTCAGTGATATAATAACTGGATACGACGTTTCGTGTAAAAAAATTGTTTTTCTTAAGGTGAGTTTTATAGCATGTTATATACCCCGTATGTTAGACTCGGTAATTCCAAATCTGTTTTCAGAATTGAAAACGGTTAAATATTGATCGTGATAATGTTCAAAATAATATAGACGAAGTGGCCGGCTGATTGCCGACTAATTTCTAAGTACATAAACCGTTTTTACGAAGGGTATGCACGTTTTCGTAATATAATAGATACGCGTTTGTTATGTATTTAGACTAGGTAATTCCAAAACTGTTTTCAGAATTGAATCCCCACATACAGCATCATCCTAACCCTTTCTAGGTGTGATGATCTGGAAATATATGTAAATCCCAGGGAGGCATTTAGGGTTAGGATGAAATTATAGGTGGGGGTTAGGGTTACGATGAAATCACAGGAGAGGGTTAGGGTTGTGATGAAATTACGGGATGGGGTTAGGGTTATGATGAAATCACAGGAGGGGGTTAGGGTTATGATGAAATTACAGGTGTGGGTTAGGGTTATGATGAAATCACAGGAGGGGTTTAGGGTTATGATGAAATTACAGGTGGGGGTTAGAGTTATGATGAAATCACATGAGGGGGTTAGGGTTATGATGAAATTACAGGAGGGGGTTAGAGTTATGATGATATCACAGGAGGGGTTTAGGGTTATGATGAAATTACAGGTGGGGGTTAGGGTTATGATGAAATCACAGGAGGGGGTTAGAGTTATGATGAAATTACAGGTGGGGGTTAGAGTTATGATGGAATTACAGGAGGGGTTTAGGGTTATGATGAAATTACAGGTGGGGGTTAGAGTTATGATGAAATCACATGAGGGGGTTAGGGTTATGATGAAATTACAGGAGGGGTTTAGGGTTATGATGAAATTACAGGTGGGGGTTAGAGTTATGATGAAATCACATGAGGGGGTTAGGGTTATGATGAAATTACAGGTGGGGGTTAGGGTTATGATGAAATTACAGGTGGGGGTTAGGGTTATGATGAAATTACAGGTGGGGGTTAGAGTTATGATGAAATCACATGAGGGGGTTAGGGTTATGATGAAATTACAGGAGGGGTTTAGGGTTATGATGAAATTACAGGTGGGGGTTAGAGTTATGATGAAATCACATGAGGGGGTTAGGGTTATGATGAAATTACAGGTGGGGGTTAGGGTTATGATGAAATTACAGGTGGGGGTTAGAGTTATGATGAAATCACATGAGGGGGTTAGGGTTATGATGAAATTAAAGGAGGGGGTTAGGGTTATGATGAAATTACAGGTTGGGGTGAGGGTTATGATGAAATCACAGGAGGGGGTTAGGGTTATGATGAAATTACAGGTGGGGGTTAGAGTTATGATGAAATCACAGGAGGGGTTTAGGGTTATGATGAAATTACAGGTGGGGGTTAGAGTTATGATGAAATCACATGAGGGGGTTAGGGTTAGGATGAAATTAAAGGAGGGGGTTAGGGTTATGATGAAATTACAGGTTGGGGTGAGGGTTATGATGAAATCACAGGAGGGGTTCAGGGTTATGATGAAATTACAGGTTGGGGTGAGGGTTATGATGAAATCACAGGAGGGGGTTAGGGTTATGATGAAATTAAAGGAGGGGGTTAGGGTTATAATGAAATTACAGGTTGGGGTGAGGGTTATGATGAAATCACAGGAGGGGTTGGGTTATGATGAAATTACAGGTGGTGGTTAGAGTTATGATGAAATCACATGAGGGGGTTAGGGTTAGGATGAAATTAAAGGAGGGGGTTAGGGTTATGATGAAATCACAGGAGGGGGTTAGGGTTATGATGAAATTACAGGTTGGGGTGAGGGTTATGATGAAATTACAGCAGGGGTTTATGGTTATGATGAAATTACAGGTGGGGGTTAGAGTTATGATGAAATCACAGGAGGGGGTTAGGGTTATGATGAAATTAAAGGAGGGGGTTAGGGTTATGATGAAATTACAGGTTGGGGTGAGGGTTATGATGAAATCACAGGAGAGGGTTGGGTTATGATGAAATTACAGGTGGTGGTTAGGATGAAATCCGAGATTCATTCATCAGAGATTATCACCTGTAATTTCAATTCATCGTAACCCTAACCCCCACTTGTAATTTTATCGTAGCTACCCCCACTTGTAATTTTATCGTAACCCTAACCCCCACCAGTAATTTCACTGGATATATAACATGCTATTAAACTCACCTTCAGAAAAACGAAAATTTTCTTTATACACGATACGTCGTATCTAGTTAATATCACTGAGAAAAAAAAAATACAGTTACACAAGCAGTCTAGCAATTTTGGAATAATGCTCGGGGTCCGACATGAGATGTATTTACCTAAAAAACTAACGCTTATATTAACCAAATACAAATTGTTACCCTAAAACCCTAAAAGAAAACCCTAACACTAACAGTAAATGGAAAAGAAACAATAAAGAAGTAAAACCAATTTTTAAGAAAAATTAAGTGACCAGCTAAAGGTTTGAACCAGGATACTAGCGCTCAGAAACCGGGACACAAACCACTACACCAAGTAAACAATCAACGATCTAGTCTGCTTATTTGCTGTTGTGGTATGTATTCGTCTTTCTGAGCGCTAGTGTCCTGTTTCAAACCTTGCACTGGTCACTTAATTTTTCTTAAAAATTGGTTTTACTCCTTTGTTTATTCTTTTCTTTTTACTGTTAGTGTTAGGGTTTTCTTTTAGGGTTTTAGCGTAAGAATTTGTGTTTTTGGTTAAGATAAGCGTTAGTTTTAGTGGTAGCTGTTGGGGTCTGCTGTTATTTTATATTTCTCAGTGATATAATAACTCGATACGACGTTTCGTGTAAAAAAACTGTTTTTCTTAAGGTGAGTTTTATAGCATGTTATATACCCCGTATGTTAGACTCGGTAATTCCAAATCTGTTTTCAGAATTTAAAACGGTTAAATATTGATCGAGATAATGTTCAAAATAATATAGACGAAGTGGCCGGCTGATTGCCGACTAATTTCTAAGTACATAAACCGTTTTTACGAAGCGTATGCACGTTTTCGTAATATAATAGATACGTTTGTTATGTATTTAGACTCGGTAATACCATGATTTACTCGGTTTCTTTTGTTCTCGCAGGGAAATTTAAGCGCTAAATTCCCCACGTTTATTTGTTTAAAAACTACTCATGCATACAAATTAGGGAATATTTCTAATTTTTCCTCATTCCTATGATATGCATGAGGGAAATTTAGTAGAACAGAAAGGATTTCTTTGTCTTCTAATTTTCCCTCATTCAAATGCACGGGAAATTTAGTAGACAAAAACTCTGTCTCCAACCACGGGCTGTATAAGGTTCTCAAAGTTGTCCTCGGCGATCATAAAATTACAAACTAATACCATGACTTGTCGGGAAATTAGCGATTAAATTTCTTTTCGCCTCGGGAAGATTTGTAAAAGTCCTCGGGCTTCGCCGTCGGACTTTCACAAATCTTCCCTCGGCGGCGGGCAATTTAATCGCTAATTTCCCTCAAGTCATGGTATTACTTATAATAATTCCAAAATTGTTTTCAGAATTGAATCCCCACCTACAGCTTCACCCTAACCCTTTCTGGAAATATATGAAAATCCCAAGGCAGGCATATAGGGTTACGATGAAATCACAGGAGGGGGTTAGGGTTATGATGAAATCACAGGAGGGGGTTAGGGTTATGATGAAATTACAGGTGGGGGTTAGGGTTATGATGAAATTACAGGTGGGGTTAGGGTTATACGATGAAATCACAGGAGGGGTTAGGGTTATGATGAAATTACAGGTGGGGGTTAGGATGAAATCCGAGATTCATTCATTAGAGATTCACTTGTAATTTTATCGTAACCCTATCCCCCACTTGTAATTTCATCGTAACCCTAACCCCACCTGTAATTTCACTGGAAATATAACATGCTATGAAACTCACCTTCAGAAAACGAAAATTTTCTTTATACACGAAACGTCTTATCTAGGTAATATCACTGAGAAATATAAATTACACAATCAGTCTAGCAATTTTGGAATAATGCTCGGGGTCAGACATGAGATGTATTTACCTCAAAAACTAACGCTTATATTAACCAAATACAAATTGTTACCCTAAAACCTTAAAAGAAAACCCTAACACTAACAGTAAATGGAAAAGAAACAATAAAGAAGTATAACCAATTTTTAAGAAAAATTAAGTGAGGATACTAGCGCTCAGAAACGGGGACACAAACCACTACACCAAGTAAACAATTAACGATCTAGTCAGCTTATTTGCTGTAGTGGTTTGTGTTCGTCTTTCTGAGCGCTAGTGTCCTGTTTCAAACCTTGGACTGGTCACTTAATTTTTCTTAAAAATTGGTTTTACTCCTTTGTTTATTCTTTTCTTTTTACTGTTAGTGTTAGGGTTTTCTTTTAGGTTTTGGCGTAAGAATTTGTGTTTTTGGTTAAGATAAGCATTAGTTTTAGTGGTAGCTGTTGGGGTCTGCTGTTATTTTATATTTCTCAGTGATATAATAACTCGATACGACGTTTCGTGTAAAAAAATTGTTTTTCTTAAGGTGAGTTTTGAAGTTGAAGTTTTTGAAGGTGTTTTTTACCCCGTATGTTAGACTCGGAAATTCCAAATCTGTTTTCAGAATTGAAAACGGTTAAATATTGATCGAGATAATGTTCAAAATAATATAGACGAAGTGGTCGGCTGATTGCCAACTAATTTCTAAGTACATAAACCGTTTTTACGAGGGGTATGCACGTTTTCGTAATATAATAGATACGTTTGTTATGTATTTAGACTCGGTAATTCCAAAACTGTTTTCAGAATTGAAACGCCACCTACAGCTTCATCCTAACCCTTTCTGGGTGTGATGATCTGGAAATATATGTAAATCCCAGGCATGCATTTAGGGTTAGGATGAAATTACTGGTGGGGCTTTGGGTTATGATGAAATTACAGGAGGGGTTAGGGTTATGATGAAATTACAGGTGGGGGTTAGGGTAATGATGAAATTACAGGTGGGGTTAGGGTTAGGATGAAATTATAGGTGGGGGTTAGGGTTACGATGAAATAACAGGTGGGGTTAGGGTTACGATGAAATCACAGGAGGGGGTTAGGGTTATGATGAAATTACAGGTGGGGTTAGGGTTATGATGAAATCACAGGGGGGGTTAGGATGAAATCTGAGATTCATTCATCAGAGATTATCACCTGTAATTTCATCGTAACCCTAACCCCCACTTGTAATTTCATCGTAACCCTAACCCCCACCTGTAATTTCACTGGATATATAACATGCTATGAAACCCACCTTCAGAAAACGAAAATTTTCTTTATACACGAAACGTCGTATCTAGTTAATATCACTGAGAAATATAAATTACACAAGCAGAATAATGCTCGGGGTCCGACATGAGATGTATTTACCTCAAAAACTAACGCTTATATTAACCAAATACAAATTGTTACCCTAAAACCCTAAAAGAAAACCCTAACACTAACAGTAAATGGAAATAAACAATAAAGAAGTAAAACCAATTTTTAAGAAAAATTAAGTGACCAGTTAAAGGTTTGAACCAGGACACTAGCGCTCAGAATCCGGGGACACAAACCACTACACCAAGTAAACAATTTAAATCTAGGCAGCTTATTTGGTGTAGTGGTTTGTGTTCGTCTTTCTGAGCGCTAGTGTCCTGTTTCAAACCTTGGACTGGCCACTTAATTTTTCTTAAAAATTGGTTTACTCCTTTGTTTATTCTTTTCTTTTTACTGTTAGTGTCAGGGTTTTCTTTTAGGGTTTTAGCGTAAGAATTTCTGTTTTTGATTAAGATAAGCGTTAGTTTTAGTGGTAGCTGTTGGGGTCTGCTGTTATTTTATATTTCTCAGTGATATAATAACTCGATACGACGTTTCGTGTAAAAAAATTGTTTTTCTTAAGGTGAGTTTTATAGCATGTCATATACCCCGTATGTTATACTCCGGTAATTCCAAATCTGTTTTCAGAATTGAAAACGGTTAAATATTGATCGAGATAATGTTCAAAATAATATAGACGAAGTGGCCGGCTGATTGCCAACTAATTTCTAAGTACATAAACCGTTTTTACGAAGGGTATGCACGTTTTCGTGTTTGTTATGTATTTGGACTCGGTAATTCCAAAACTGTTTTCAGAATTGAATCGCCACCTACAGCTTCATCCTAACCCTTTCTGGGTGTGGGCAGGCATTTAGGGTTATGATGAAATTACAGGTTGGGGTGAGGGTTATGATGAAATTACAGGTGGGGGTTAGGGTTATGATGAAATCACAGGAGGGGGTTAGGGTTATGATGAAATTACAGGTGGGGGTTAGGATGAAATCCGAGATTCATTCATCAGAGATTATCACCTGTAATTTCATCGTAACCCTAACCCCCACTTGTAATTTCATCGTAACCCTAACCCCCACTTGTAATTTCATCGTAACCCTAACCCCCACCTGTAATTTCACTGGATATATATAACATGCTATGAAACTCACCTTCAGAAAAACGAAAATTTTCTTTATACACGAAAACGTTTTATCTAGTTAATATCACTGAGAAATATAAATTACACAATCAGTCTAGCAATTTTGGAATAATGCTCGGGGTCCGACATGAGATGTATTTACCTCAAAAACTAACGCTTATATTAACCAAATACAAATTGTTACCCTAAAACCCTAAAAGGAAACCCTAACACTAACAGTAAATGGAAAAGAAACAATAAAGAAGTAAAACCAATTTTTAAGAAAAATTAAGTGACCAGCTAAAGGTTTGAACCAGGACACTACCGCTCAGAAACCGGGGACACAAACCACTACACCAAGTAAACAATTAACGATCTAGTCAGCTTATTTGGTGTAGTGGTTTGTGTTCGTCTTTCTGAGCGCTAGTGTCCTGTTTCAAACCTTGGACTGGTCACTTAATTTTTCTTAAAAATTGGTTTTACTCCTTTGTTTATTCTTTTCTTTTTACTGTTAGTGTTAGGGTTTTCTTTTAGGTTTTGGCGTAAGAATTTGTGTTTTTGGTTAAGATAAGCATTAGTTTTAGTGGTAGCTGTTGGGGTCTGCTGTTATTTTATATTTCTCAGTGATATAATAACTCGATTCGACGTTTCGTGTAAAAAAATTGTTTTTCTTAAAGAGGTCGCGAGCTCTCAGCTAATCTAGAATGAGCATCCGCCAAGTTTTAACCACCACTGTACATTTTGCACAACGTTTCAAAGTTTTGTTTTATTTTGATTAAATTACAAATGCTAATAATTTATCGTATTCGATACCGAATATTCAGATAACGAAATGGAAGAGGACGTCTGAACGATGACAAAGACACACTTATAACTATTGTCTGAAATTCCTGAATCTTTGATATTACTGTTTTATGCATGTTTTAATCCATGCCATTCAAAATAAATTGTTAAACAGAAGTTACAACTTATTTATACAATAGTTATAGACATTGGAAGCGGACTTTCGGGTTTTCGTAGTAATTGTTTAAAAAGGCTTCTACTTTCAAGGGGCGTTTACTTTCGAGGGGCGTTTACTTTCGAGGGGCGGTTACTTTCGAGGGGAGGCTACTTTCGAGGGGCGGTTACTTTCGAGATTCTACGGTATGTTACTAGCACAAAAAAGATGGGACGAGTGTTGCTTTTCAACTTCATTTTTATTTTATTTAATTAATATTTCCTAACATTTATTTGTATTCATAATGAACTTGCTTAACATAATCAACCTTAACAGTTGTTAGATCAGCAATCTTACGTGAATAAAGTAATTCTACTTCTGATACTATACGATATACATTAAATCTTTAATCTATTCAGGATAAGTTTATCATATACTGTGTTGTGGTTTCATGAGCTTGGCATGGCTAACGTAAGTAAAACACTTCAACTTCGGATGGAGAGAAGACGTAAGTGCCAGCCAAAAGAGCTCGGTAGTTGCTGCTGCCAGAGGGAGGTTGGTATGTGTAACCAAGATTTGAGTAGGAGTCGGTGTTTGAGTTAGCATTGGTTGAGATGTGCAAGTCATGACCATATCCAAAGGTTGGACCGTAACTATTGTAGTTGTAAATTGCCTTATCATGCAGGTATCCATACACTGGAGCTTTAAATGGCTGCAGGTTGTCCTTATTTTTGAGGGAAAAAATAAACGAGCTCGAGCTTGATCTAAAACCAGACGATCCTAGAAAAATAAAAAGGTATAAAAAAGAAATGCTTAGTTTGATTGAATCAAATAAAACTTTCGTTAGACCAAGCCACTAATGTCATTAACCATGAATGGTTGTTTTCTGACTTGTTAATAACGAAATTAATAATTTTAAATTTAATTAGAATTTAATTAGAAAACAAATATGTTGTCTCGGCATTATGATATGCGCTCATAAGTTTTTGGACACCCTGTTTTTCACGAGCTGATTGTGTAGTTTGAGTTTTAATTAAAGATGATCATGAGCACAGGAAACGCAGAATTTAAAAGGATGAAACAAGCTTTTATATTAAAAAAGTACCTAATGGTTTCCGCGTGTTTAGATACTGTGATCCAAACACGCGGGAAGTTGCGAGAAGTTGGAAATTTCCGTATTTGGATGGTTTGATCCAAACACGGGTATATTGACGAATCAGAGCCTGTGTGGCATATATATTATTTTATAAGATACTATCTAACGCTATATATAAGAGCTATATATGGTATAGCTTTATCAATTTATTGAATTTTATCATCTGTATATTTATACACAGCACAAAAAGCACAATTATATGACAAAACTAGTACTTGATGCGCAGTCCTAATTGACTATATGGTAGCCTGGATGCGATTGGACATTCATTTATATTATATCTTTGATGAGTTAATCTTTGGGATTGTTTTTCCAAATGTTCTTTATCTTCTCACATAATTCAACTAGAGCTAAATGAAATGGGGTGTTGAGAATCGTTTGATCACCAATGTTTTCCAGGAGATTCAAATCAGGCGATTGGATGGAAAATCTTTGTTATTTAAGAAATAGAAGATATTTTCAGTGTTCCATATACAGTTTTATAAAATAATGTTTACTCTACGCACGCTGTGATTGGTCAGCTTGCCGATCTCAATCAGGCTACGGAGACGAGAATGACGTCAGTAACTAATGAGAATTTCATTAAATCAAAATCAAAAGCGTTATATATCGTAATTATTCAAAGTATAAGAAATTGTTTCTGAATGATTTTATAAAAATAATACAATACGTTTCCTGGGTTTCTATAACGTGATCGAAACCCTTGTGAAGTAATAAAAACAATCGAGAAGTTGGGAAAGCACGAGTCAAATTATAACTTTAGGCAAAAGCACCTTTTTAACACCCCACATATGCGCACTGACAGAGCAAAGAAATCTTTTATCAACGCAATGTGTATGTAGTTTTAATAGTTTTAATAGCTTATCATTGGTTATATAATGTAAATAGAAATTACGTAATTCAACGCTAAAGGTTGCGATGTGATTTTAATTAAACTATCTATCTATCTATCTAAAGCACTTGCCTCTGCGGTTCGTACTTCTCCCTACACTTCTCTCGTGTTTTTATTACGTCACTCGAGTTTCGATAACGTTTTCAAAAACTCATTAATATTCATTAACCAAATTGTCCAATCACATTTCCGTATTTAGTCACGCGCGAGGCTTTTATACCTGATAAAATCCATGAATACTAATCAGCATGAAAATTATATAAAGTCTTTACGAACTTTATATAAAATTCCTGCTAATTTGCATTTCATACATCAACCCAATTTACCTCTAATAGAAAATAAAAACCAGTACACTCCTTAGTGATTACAATCAATTGTTTTTGAAGCTATTTAAAACACTCGAACTCGCGTTTTACATATTATCTAAAATGCTCGCGCTGCGCGCTCGCATTTTAAATATGATAAAACACTCCTTCTCGTGTTTTAATACTACATAGAGACCTGGGTAAACGTATTCTATTATTTAAATAGAAACCCAAGTGGAAGTTTGTGTGAAATTACCGTCGGGGATTTCGCGTTTTCTTAACTTTCACGACTCGGTTTTGAGTGGAACTGTATAGAAACACAAGGAAAATATTTTCTATTTCTTTTATAAAATAACATTTTCTGAAAAATAGGTCAAATGTGGGAATAATGTTTATTTATCATTAATCATGAAAATGTAAATTCTCCTTACTCGCGCAAAAACCTCTCAATTTGACGACAAAAATACACGAATTTTGTCTTAAAAGATCAGAATTTGACATTCTTAAACTTTTTAAAAAATATTAGCAATTTTCCATATAGAGCTACTAAATCAATCATTCAGATATTATTTAAGTTTCAGCTTTGCACACTGTCGTAATTTAATTCTATAATCACTTTCAAGTATATTAGGAAACAAATGTTATTAGAAATATCATAAGCGGCGGAAGATAGTTTTATTAAGCGTGGCTGAGACCTTATATATATATATATTTAAGAAATAGAAAACATTTTCCGTATTTCCATAGTTATAGAAACCTCGTGTAAATTCGCGAGAACGAGAAATCGTAGTGTGTACACGAGTGTTTCCACGCGCAATTTCGATTTCAAAATCGCAGTGACACATTAAGTAACGTGTAATTGTTGTTTTTTAGTGAAAACGTTTATTTGAAAAGAATGTTACCTTCATCTGAGATTTACTGTATTGCATAGAGAATCCTTTAAAGGTATGAATGTTTCTTTTTACCTTGATATCAAAAAGCGACGAAGTCACCGACGATATATACCCGACGACGGTTCTCCGGTGGTCTCCGATATATTTAAACAGATTTGAAATCGAGTAAATATTGACCGAGATAGCGTTCAAAAATATACGACGAAGCGGTCTTCCGAATTCCGATTAATTTCCAAGTACATAAACAGGTTTTTACTAAGGGTATGCACGTTCTCATAATATAATAGACACGTACATGCAGTATGTAAATATGCACGTTCTCGTAATATAATACACGTATGTAAATCTGTTTTTAGAATTGAAATCGGTTAAATATTGACCGAGATAACGTTCAAAATCTACCACGAAACGCGATTTGCGATGTAGAAATATACGGCGTGCGAGGTCTGGGGACCATGGATGGGGAAAATCTCGCAGGGGCTTAGGATGAAACTCTACGGGTGTTATAGGGTCAGGATGACACTTAGGGTGACGGGTTTTAGGGTTGTGATTGGGGTTAGGATTGGGGTTTGCATTGGGATTTACGACATCTGTAAATATATGTAATATATAATATATGATACCATCTATGTATGAGCTTCATACTGTACACGAAACCATATGTCCATACGCCTGACAACTGTGATGGGGTCATTATAAACAGATTAACTGAGTCATATCCAATAATTTCAATATTTTGTTAGCCATTGGCAGTTTGCCGTTATCGTTCAGTTCTCATGACACACAAACAATTGCGCTCAATTCGCCTTCGATTCTCCACTTTGCCTTAATTATTAAAAGTTCACCCAAAATAACATCATGAGGATACCCCTTTCTGTTGCCTTACTCGGGTTCAGGTCTTGACATACGGTTGTTCTCAGCACTCCAAAATTGCACAGAACTCTGCGCAGCACTTACTAACAATTGGTAACCTAGTATATAATATATACTAAATTTAGAGTGATTTTTCATTTTATTGATATAATAAATTTGAACTAGGAGTTCATGTGTGGGGTACAGGCGGCGAGGGGTGATTGAGGATACGTATTTCTTGTATTTCTAGTATTGTTTATCATTTTTTGTTTATTTACTCGATTGTACTAGCTTATGGCTAGAGGCCTAATAAGCCTCGTTCTTCGAGTGTAAATAAATGTTTATTGTACTGTATTGTATTATTTGTTTCACTGTAAAATACTGAACATTGGCCTAAATGGGAATTACAATAGAGTAATATACAGAGCCAGAATTTGTACATTTCTGAAAAGCAAACTTTATGAAAACCAGATATGTTACTTCTGGTCTCCAGGGTATCTTTTGGAATACAATGGTGATGTTACAATGTTGATGTTATATTATATCTGCCAATATTAATGACTGACAGAACAAAATTAAAGTTGGCGTGCCTTGCTCGAATGTATTTATATAATGTGTTTAAATTTTCCACTGTTGTTGACGATGACAAATGATGCTGAAGAGAATCCTAGGCATACCATATGATGATGTTCAATATCTACAGATTTTAGCCAACGCAATACCTGTATTGACATCTAGCCATATATTTGACTGCAATAATACATAATAAAAGATATATATGTTATTTACCGGCTGGGAGGTCCGTACTGGAAAAATATTTTCCCGAAGTCTCAGAAGCGGCCCGAGACCGAAGGTCGAGGGCTGCTTCTGAGACTGAGGGAAAATATTTTTCCAGTACGGACCGACCAAAACGGTAAATAACGTGTTTATTTTTTTCGAGCAAAGTCAAAACAATTGCAATTTTTTGGCGCGAAAAGTTGCGAGAGGTCCGTACTGGTGTGATACGGACCTCGTACTCAGCCAATCAAAAGGCTCTATTTTAGTTACGGACCTGAGTTACGGACCTCAAAAAAATAAAAGACATTACTACATTTCAAGGGGTGGGGGCGTAACTGTCCAGTCTCATTACTATCTACATTTTTCAAACCTCTTTTAACACAACAAACAGTAGACACATGTACGTAATGTGTACCTATTTTTATGTATATCTTAAAAACATTATGTTACCTCCCCATGAGACGTCGGTATATCCGCCAAAAACGTAGTCTTGAACACGAACAATGGTGACTGTTGGACCTTTGTAGTCACATCGTGAATGGAAGGTAGATGATACCCAGCCATCTTTAGTAGCCCGGTAGCACATTTTCCAAGTAGAGTTCACGGGAAGAAACTCCTTGAGTTTTAAAAGATAATTTTGTCTTCGTCTTAAGATGACTGAAGAAGAAAGTTCGTCTAAAAAGCAAGGACGATATCTTTCAAATTTGCTGAGTGTTCAATCATAATGGTAATGCAACGACGCTTATATGAATTAACATATATACGGTTATTTCTCAAAATCATTAATAATTCATGAGCCTTCAGCACCGAGACGGTGGTTTGGATATCGGAGGTAGAAATTATTATAAGTAATACAATGGTTTTTAAGAATATAGTGATTAAATCTCCCGCAAACCGAGGAATGTTTGTGAAAGTCCCGAGGGAAAGCATGAGGGCGAAGCCCGAAGGCGTCCCGAGGGACTTTCACAAACATTCCGCGGTTTGCGGGAGATTTGATCACTATATTCTTAAAAACCATTGTATTAGTTTGTAATACCATGATGACCGAGGTGAAACTAGTGTTTTCATTGTACAAAACTAATTGATAGTAGGAGTATTGTGTAATACAATGCATGATCAGTGATGTATTCAACAATTTTCCATTGTAGGAAATTAATATAATTGTGTGAAATGTTTAGTGAAAAGTGAATATTAATAAGTCGAGTAATTAACACTTTATCTTACTGTCATTAACATTGTAGTGTAATTATTTTGTTTGTTGTGTAAAACGTATTAACAAAACTCTTTGTCGTGTCTTTGAATTTTGGCTCATGAATTTTAATCAGGGAGGAATTATAAATCTGCCCGGCTTTGCCGGGAGATTTAGAGATCTCCCCGCTAAAGCCGGGAATATCGTGATTAAACCACCCGGCGAGAACAAAAGAACCCGAGGTCATCATGGTATTACATAATTAAACCATCTTTCACCCCGATTTTCTCTTAAAATACTGATTTGTTTGATATGTTATATTTATTTATTATCCTTCGCCAACTGTATACAGTAAAACCCACTATGAAGAAGCTACATTTTTCCAAACCAGCCTGGGATAGGTTCTTATATATTTGATATCTAACAAAAAATCAGGGAAAGACAACTCAATAAACCATAAAGCCACAATTCAGTAACTGATAAACACTTATGTCAATGAGATGATATGGATGAAATTAACTATAGGCAGTACTTTCAGTTTTCTTTGTAGATGATAAGACTAGTATATAACAATATCAAGGTACATTTTCCTTAACACTGAACAGTTCTATTACTGCTACAGCTCATAGCAGTACACTGTTACATGACTGACATGCTGTTGTATGTCTGAAATATGTGTATATTGTAGTACTTTATCTCTTTAATGGTTTGTTTAATCTCTATAAGAAAACAGTAAGCATCTGCAAACTGAACAGACTATAATTTATTGTGATCTGAAATACTGGATGCACCGAACTAGAATTTTGAGATCTACGTCAACATGTAAATGCATTGGTGTCATCCTCATTTGGGACTTTGCTACAGTGGAATTATATTTTGATTTTGTGACATAAGAACCTATTTCAAATATCAGGCTCAAACCGGTTCTTATTGAGAGGGGCACAAAATCCCTAATTTCAGCCTGAGGTTCTTATAGGTGGAAGGTTCTTCATAGCGGGTGTTTACTGTAGTACATAATGAAAGTCGCAGGTTGCCGCAACAGCGTACGCCGATTATTGCGGTCCCAGAATTAATTGAATTAAAGTAAAATTAAATAGTTTTAAGTGAATGTTCCTGTTCAAGAGTTGTTAATTGTTATAGACGCAGCAGCGTAGGATATACCAATTAGACTGCGAACAGAATTGCATTTTGGGCAAATCGTTTTCCATGTCGCGGATCTTCAGGGTCATAATCATGGTCCAATACCCTGATGTAATATTGCAGGAGGTTGCATTTAAAGTTAGTTAACGTAAGTTCCTTCAACCGAATTTCGTTCGGGAGGACATTCCACGTCCTGCATGTTCATGTGAAGAATGATCGCTGGAAAGTTAGTGTTCTACATTTTCGTGGACGAAATTGTAGAAGATTTGGGGTAGAGCAGATTCTAGTTGTCCTCTTTGGTATGTATGGAGTAGGTACGATTTCAGGGTTGATATTAGCCAGGCCATTCACAGTTTTGAAAAAGAAGATGAAATCGAGATATTCTCGTGCCAATTACCGCATTAGTAATTGCAAGCGTTGTTTCTAAGTTGTCAAAGTGCGAAACGGGAGGTTGATTATTATCTTTGTTGCTCGTCGTTGATTGATTACAGAATCAATTATACAGATTGTGGGGACCATACTTGGGTTGCATAACCGAAATGTGGACGAACGATCGATAGGTAGAGGTAGCGACGGACGCAATCAGTGATCTCTCTTGATGACCGACGTACAAAATCTATAACATCTTGTTTGCCTTAGTAATTTAGACAAGAACTTGTCTTGACCAAGTTTAGTCGTTGGTTATCCACACACCAATATCTCGTTCTGCCTAGAGATGTTCGATTGGTTTACATATGTATACTTGACCGGCTCCTTTCTTCGCCGGTAATGTTTTGAGACTTCGTTTTCATCTCGTTGAAGAAAACACCAGAGCGCAGTAACCATGTATTGAGATTGTTGAGATCGTCTTGGAGGGATTCTGCGTCAGCACTAGAATCGATCGTTTTTAAGAGTTTTGAGTCATCAGCAAACAGACAACTTTTGAAGATTGAACAGAGAAACATATGAAACACTCCGAAGTGTGTTTTATCAGGATATCCAAATACCTCGACAGTTTGTTAAAAAACCTAGGGGCGTCGCCTCTATTTTCAATAAATTAAAATAAATGGTTTGAACCCAGGGGTATCATTAGAAGTGTGAAGTTGATCGACTAACGTTTTGACGGCCTCAGCGGAGGTCATTTTCAGAATCAAGTAAACACTATTTTTCCTCGTGTTTCATATATTACATGAACAAAGAACGAACAAATTCCACAAAGTTTACAACAGAATCAATGTGAAATTCAGTTTGAGACTTGAAAATAAACACGAGCCACACATAGGGGTAGACAAGCAGGAAGGCTAGGTAAACTTTATTCGGCAAACTTTATTCTTTGTTCAGATACTATGAGTATCAAAATGAGAAGATAAAATTCGTATCTATAATTGAATTTTTTTGATTTGTCACAATATACAAGAATTGAAAGAGAAAAAACTAAATAGTATAGAATATATAGTGACAAGGAAGCCTAAACAAAGAAGGCGAAGCTTGTAAGCGACCATGCAATGTTCTGAGGAAACCTGGTATCTCATCGATATCTCAAATAATACAATTTTGGCATAAACTGTTTTTATCAAGGGTATGCACGTAAACATAATTCCAAATCCGTTTTCAGAATTCAAATCGGTTAAATATTGTCCGAGATAACGTTCAAAATATACGATGAAACGGACTTTTGCGATTTGTGATCACAAATACAGTGCGTGCGACGGAGAGGTCCTGGGGACCATTCTGAATGCGAAACATATAATATTTTCTTTGACATAATTAATATAAAAAATCTTCTGATAGGACAGGCGGGCGAGGGGTTATTGCGTGTACGTATTTCTAGTAATTTACCTAATTTATACTGACATCTGTCTCCATAAAATGGGTTTTTACATAAACACATAAAACCTGGTGTTTCCTTGATTTTCTTAATAACTCCTCGGTATCCACAAATCGAACAGTATCCCTGTAACAGAAGGACATATACCAATATATATATATATATTATATATCAAATCACGATAAAAACCTTTGTCAAGACGTGCTTGCAGATTGCCAGAGCCGTCTTATATAAACTTAAAAAGTAATTACATATGCTAAATTATTATAAAAAATCTCGAATATTTAATCCCTTAGGTACAAAAGAATCCAATTTATACGCCCAAAAAGGGGCTATGTCACGATTTGCCTGGTTACTCAGCCAGCACTAATTTGCGATAAAAATTCGCTCGAGCGAAGTTTTCCAGCTCCTCGTTTCCCACCACGATTAGATATTAAATTGTCATTGCGCTTTACTTATAACTTGTCCAAAAATAACCCACCAACATGAAAATAACAAATACTAATCGAATAAATCGTTGAGCTTTCGCTTCGCTTTGATTTTGGATTCCGAATCAAAAATCAAAAAGTACGTACGCTTAGCTGAGTAACCAGGCAGATCGTGACATATATAGCCCCTTTAACATCAGCTCTATCTATTATTTTAACAACAATATATTCTCATCCTCTATATGTCCTGATTCAAAAAAATGTGCATACAAATGTTCTCCCGCTATTTCCCTAACACCTTTACCAAACCTATTAACACTACTCTTATGATTATTAAATCTCTTACGAAATGATGTTATCGTACTCTCCACATAGATCTTCGAGCATCGTTTACACTTAATAAGGTAAACAACCCCCGCCGGATCACAATCAAAGGGGATAATGAAATAATCCCCATCCCCCCAAGACATTTTAAAGGACATTGGCGACAAAAATTAAGTTTGTTTTATTTGAAAGAACTCTTAAAATAATGAAGAATATTAATTTATAGTTCTTTCATATTTTACTTAGTTCTTGAGATATTTAGACTTATGCGATATTCAAATGAGATGATCTATGACGTCATATGATGGTAAAACTTTTAACATATTGTAAAATCGTGAATATCTTTATGATTATTAAATGAAATTACTTGAAACTTTGCATGTAGATACATACCACTAAACTGAAGATCATCGTTCAAGTCTTATGGTTGCCATGGTAACAGATTATTTTACAGACCTCTTGATTTCGAAAAAAAAATTAATTGTTTTCTTTTCAGTGCCGAACCTTATTGGGTTGGTACCTGTTCAGCAAATGTTCACTGTCATAGCCAATTCGAAACTGAGATTTGAAGTTGGCACAAAGTCTACTATATCAGAAAACAAATAGTTTTGTTTTCGAAATCAAGAGGTCTGTAAACTAATCTGTTACCATGGCAACCATAAGACTTGAACGATGATCTTCAGTTTAGTGGTATGTATCTACATGCAAAGTTTCAAGTAATTTCATTTAATAATCATAAAGATATTCACGATTTTCAATATGTTAAAATGTATTTCCCATCTTATGACGTCATAGATCATCTCATTTGAATACCGCATAAGTCGAAATATCTCAAGAACTAAGTAAAATATGAAAGAACTATAAATTAATATTCTTCATTATTTTAAGAGTTCTTTCAAATAAAACAAACTTAATTTTTGTTGCCAATGGATGATTTGGTGCATGCCAAACTATAGAGAGAGGTTGCACGAACAAAAGGAATGAGGAAATGCGGAAAATCGCGTTGCCAAATTTGTAAATTTGTTGACGAGGGCTATACATTTGGTGGGGATGGGGATTATTTCATTAATTTCCCCTTTGATTGTGATTCGGCGGGGGTTGTTTACCTTATTAAGTGTAAACGATGCTCGAAGATCTATGTTGGGAGTACGATAACATCATTTCGTAAGAAATTATAACACCTTCACCTATAACACCTTTACCAAACCTATTAACAATAATAGGTTTGGTAAAGGTGTTAGGGGAATAGCGGGAGAACATTTGTAAGAAGATGTTGTTGTTAAAATAATAGATAGAGCTGATGTTAATGACCTGACGAGAAGAGAAGGCTTTTGGGCGTATAAATTGGATTCTTTTGTACACAAGGGATTAAACGTTCGAGAATTTTTATATTATAATTTTGCACATGTAATTACTGTTTATGTTTACATAAGACGGCTCTGCCAATGTGTAAGCTCGTCTTGACAAATGGGCTTGCCCCGAAATGTCGCGTCCTCCCCAAAAGCCCCCGCGCGCTCAGCCCCCGCAAGTCGCGCAAAGCAAAACAAGCGCCTGGGTACGAGGCTGGTAGTTTGAGCACTCTGGCCCTATACCGCTTCACGCTCTCTGGATGTGCGCATGACCGCAGTTTGTCCCACAAGCGGTTGTCACCGGCAATCGCTTGTGTATAATTAGTTCTCATATATATATATATAAATATATATATATATATTATATATATATATATTTATATACATATATACACGTATATATATATATATACACGTATATATATATATATGTATATATATATATATATATATATATATATATATATATATATATATATAATATATATATATATATATATATATATATATATATATATATATATATATATATATATATATATATATATATATATATATATATATATATATATATATATATATATATATATGCCAAATATTACTTGTAATATGCCCAGAATCTTATCACGGCATTACCATATACAAAATGACTGGGCTCTCGGCAACGGCTTCCATAGCTCAGTGGTCAGAGCACTGCACTGGCATCGCAGGGTCGCGGGTTCGATTCCAACCGGAAGGCCTCTAAGTTGCATTATATTTTTCGCAACTGGTTCCGGTTTGGTCTTAAAATGTATATATTCCAGCACTCGAAATTTTCCTTCACCATAAATCCTTTCTATATATATATATATATAGCTAAACTGTTACATAAATAGAAAGATGATGTTAGGAGTTTAGTATAACGATATATATACAGTACAGTAAATATATATACTGGGTCGCGGGTTCAATTCCAACCGGAAGGCCTTGGGGTTGCGTTTTCGCAACTGTTCCCGGTTTGCTCTATGTATTATTGTATTCCAACACTCGAAATTTTCCTTCACCATAAATCCTTTCTATATATATATATATATATATATAGCTAAACTGTTACATAAATAGAAAGATGATGTTACGAGTTTAGTAACGAAACATTATTTAGTATTAAAATTTTTCTTTTCAAAATTATGTTGTTATGGCTCTTTTTAAATCTATTTCCTGGGCATTAATATTGTTAATTAGACTACGATTTCCGCCTTTTCCTCCATTGCGACTGATCTAACATCTTCAAAAAGATTAAACTTGGAACGGCGTTGTAAAGAAATTGAGAATAAAGTGTTTGCCGTGTAAATAACTAGTAAATAATGATATAAAAGAATGCTGTCTTGACAGTGTTGGAATACGAATAAAAAATACTAGAAAATTGGTTGACAATACCGAAATCATGTACAGGAGGTTTTGAGCGAAGGCCCTTCATCAAAGAGTGAAAACTGATTAATTTCCGAATCAAACTTTCACACAAGTTTCGCGGAAGAGAAAACGAAGTTCAAGTTACTCGACCAAAATTATGTGTGACATGGCTCGTGTAACTTGTGTCGCAATATTCTCAACATTTTTATGTTGGCAGTGTAGAGATATAAATTTATATTTTGGTTAGATCTTCTTAAGGCAAATCTTCACGATACGATTCATCTTATATGATTGTCATTCTGGTGTGCATTGTCGTATTTGATTGTCGTTCCGGCGTATGCAATTGTTTGCACGCGACATACTGTAATTCTTGCTTATGTTTCGATGGCTAACGTTGACACGCGTGTACAGTTTGATCAGATACTCCAATATGGCAATTGTATACGATAAATCCTATCGTGTAGAAAGGCCTATAGAGTATGCATTTCTCTTTTCTTAATCTTCCCTTTTCTGTTTGGGTTGTTCACTTTCTAATCATATTAATTAAAATGAGAATTGAAAATTACACTTTTCTTTTTTCAAGCGCGTGCTCATTGTCGTTCTCCATGTTGGATTGCTTTGCAACTCGCAACATTCTTTGTGTCACATGACAAGTTGAAAGAAAAATATTAGGTTTCACCTGGTCGTGTACAACTGTAAAGTTTTTTTTTGCGATACAAGTTGCGCAAAAAAGTTAAAAACATGAAGAAAAACAACAGAACGAGTGTTGGTAAATAAAGTTTTAAAACAGATAAGTTGCAAACAATTGTAAGAAAACTTACGTTTGCAGTATTGCAGATGCGCATGACACCGAAAATGACCACGAAGATCCACAAGAAACTCTTCATCTTCTTGCTCGAATGATCACAAAAAATTGACTGTGGAACTGTGTTCTTCGATATGATTATCGGTGGGAGGAGTTTCTGTGATGCAAAAGAACGTAGTTGACACTCAGCTAATTGTTTCTTAACATTTTTCCGACTATAGCTATTGAGAAAGTAAAATATTTGGATGAGAACTATACTGTAATTATATGTATCAATACAAGCTGTGTATTGTTTAGTTTATGTATGTGATATTTAGGGCCAGCAGTAATTGGCCAAAGTTGTTGTGATCCACCTTGCCATCGTCTTGTATAGGTTATTAGAATACTCATTAATAATTCAAGAAGAAAAGAAATCAGTGGCATGATGGTGGTTGTATATCTGATACAACATTCTGCTCATTTACATAAACTTTTACTTCGATTAACTCGGCTAAAATGGCTTCAATCTTCAATATTATCGATCAACATGAATATTTAGATGTACGAGTATCCTAAGCTATTTACAACATTCGCGTCCGTGTTGCATCGGAAATCAATCTCTCTCCTTCTGCTCGAGCTTGTATATCCGACACAACACGACCGCATGCATGTCGTAAATAGTACTTGTGTAAATATTTGTTCTCTAGTCTAGATGTGGCAAAGAGAGAGTGTTGTTGCGTACACGTTTTTCTAGTTTACGTCAGGAATCTTATGCTGTACTTATGCCGGCATCAAATAACATGACAACCCAGTGTCGGATATCGTATTGTTGACACAAGAAATAAAACAACCCAAAGAAAGGGAACTGCCAATTTCAGGGCTAAAAAAGTTATCGACACAAACACGACACCAAAACAATCTCGATTTAAGACGCCATACGACGCCATTAATAGGATAGTGTTCTCCTGATTCATCGCATGCAAAAAACACAATTATTTTTAATACACTTGAGGCTACTGAACTCGCACTGAACTCTCAGTGATGACCATCTTTGTTCTGAAAGGCAAGAAAGCGGAATACATTTGATGTATGCTATTAGTTACATTTGATGTATTAGATGCATTTGATGGAATTGATGCTATCAGATATATTTTTGATCCTCCAGAAACTAAAGTAAAGGTCATTTCAAAGTTCTACAGATATACTCAGTTAATTAGACATTAGTATTACTAGAAGTTGAATATGACACCATTCTAGAGTTTGTCCGTTCATATACTCCGTTCATTTAGTTTTCGTACAAAATACTAGGCTATTTTGTAGCGCACAGTTATCACAGATATTATACAGTCTACACATATCAAGACGCACACGAAGAGACTCTGGAAAACATGAATGAGTTGTGAGTTGTGACATAGTCATGTGATCTACAAAGTCAAATAGATATTGAAATGAACTCAGTGAGATCAAAGATATTGAACTCATTTACTCATATTTTACGAACCCACACGACAATCAATCAATAAATGTTGCCGTAAATTTAACAAATAAGTTAGGCTTACCATTTCAATTAATTTTATATGCGTTTAGGGAAGCTGTCCATGACAGGGTATCTTTTAAGAAGCCTTTGGCAAACCTTAATGTCAACGGTTTTGCCTTTTACCCCATATAATCGACAGTCAAAAACCTTGCATAGTTTGTGATTGGTGCATACGAAGAAAGCTAACGTATTCACGCCAATTTGAATTATTTCTACAAGATATTGTAGTTCAATGATTGCGTTGGACCAGAAATCATACGAGTTTGGAAGAAATATAAGGGAATTGATTTTAATGAGTGAGCTTGACAGTCCTATTCTGCCAAAATATCGGCAACCACCTTTCAGTAATCTCTCTGATTATTTGGAAGTTATATTCTGATGTTATTTGTGCGCAAACACTATTTAAAAGGCTGTCGTGAAAATATTGTCACATAAAACCAACTTTAAACTTTAATTATTAAGTTTGATTAGATACCATATTCACTAATACATCTTTCAAAGGTATACTACTATATCATAAGTTAAAATAATATCGAATGTTACCTGAAGAGTTGGTCTCTACGTTTTGAGATAGCTTAACGTCTTTGGAACTTTGCTATATAATCCGTATATCACAGCGTCCAACAGAAAAAAACCCTGATATTTGGTCTTAACACCCTAGCTAACAATCCTCTTTATCTGTCAACACGTCATAAATTTGATCAACGTTAATCAAGTAAAGAAGTCAAAAATAGAAATACAGCATGCTATAACTCTATTCCTTCTTGATTTCTATTCTAGAAATAATAATTAACAGTTAAGTGTGTAATCAGTCTTTATTTCATGCTCCGTCTGTCCGAAACCAAGACTAATGTATGGTTTCTACTCAGGAAAATTTTCCAGTCTGGACAGGAACGGTGAAGGTTTCCTTTGTATTAAAGTGATTAGTTCCAACCAAGAGATGACAAGACAAAGGAATTTTCCTGTCCGTTCCTGTCCTGAGGAAAATTTTCCTGAGTGGAAACCCGACCTTAAGTTTTGAACAGATTTAAAAATATATTTACAGTGGACTAAATAACAATTATGATATGAATGGAAGCAACGCCGATTTAAATGAGATATCGATACTGAAAGCGTCCCAGTTAGGAAAGATTTATTACTAAATTATTGATGGAAGTAACTGAATCATATTACGGCTATAGTCTTTCAAATAGGTTATGTGCGGATTGCAATTTTTCATTTCATGAGGCATGAATAAAACGCCATTCAAACTTTTGCGCGTGCTAAAAACATTAAAATATATACCTTTTGCGCTCTAATTACTAGAAGTGGAATATGACACCATTCTAGAGTTTGTCCGTTCACATACTCCGTTCATTTAGTTTTCGCACAAAATACTAGCCTATTTTGTAGCGTACAGTTATCACAGATACTATACAGTCTACACATAACAAGACGCACACGAAGAGTCTCAGAGAAACATGAATGGGTTGTGAGTTGTGACTTAGTCATGTGATCTACAAAGTCAAATAGATATTGAAATAAACTCAGTGAGATCAAAAATATTGAACTCATTTACTCATATTTTACGAACCCGCATGACAATCCAGAAATAAATGTTGCCGTAAATGGTACAAATAAGTTGCGCTTACCATTTCAATTAGTTTGATATGCGTTTAGGGAAGCTGTCCATGACAGGGTATCTTTTAAGAAGCCTTTGGAAAACCTTATGGCAAATGTCAACGGTTTTGCCTTTTACCTTATATAATCGACAGCCAAAAACCTTGCATAGTTTGTGATTGGTGCATACGAAGAAAGCTAACGTATTTACGCCAATTTGAATTATTTGTACAAGATATTGTAGTTCAATGATTGCGTTGGACCAGAAATCATACGAGTTTGGAAGAAATATACGGGAATTGATTTTAATGAGTGAGCTTGACAGTCCTATTCTGTCAAAATATCGGCAACCACCTGTCAGTAATCTCTCTAATTATTCGGAAGTTATATTCCGATGTTATTTGTGCGCAAACACTATCTAAAAGGCTATCGTGAAAATATGTTCACATATACACAGATACTGTTACAGAGAGCGAAACCAACTTTAATCTTTCATTATTAAGTTTGATTAGATACCATATTCATTAATACATCTTTCTAAGGTATACTACTTATATCATAAGTTAAAATAATATCGAATGTTACCTGAAGAGTTGGTCTCTACGTTTTGAGATAGCTTAACGTCTTTGGAACTTTGCTATATAATCCGTATCTCACAGCGTTCAACAGAAAAAAACTGATATTTGATCTTAATATCTTCACAAATACACCCTAGCTAACAATCCTATTTATCTGTCAACACGTCATAAATTTGATCAACGTTAATCAAGTAAAGAAGTCAAAAATAGAAATACAGCATGCTATAACTCTATTCCTTCTTTATTTCTATTCTAGAAATAATAATTAACAGTTAAGTGTGTAATCGGTCTTTATTTTATGCTCCGTCTGTCCGAAACCAAGACTAATGTTTGGTTTCTAGTACTCAGGAAAATTTTCCAGTCTTGACAGGAACGGTGAAGGTTTCCTTTGTATTAAAGTGATTAGTTCCAACCAAGAGATCACCAGACAAAGGAATTTTCCTGTCCGTTCCTGTCTTGAGGAAAAGTTTCCTGAGTGGAAACCCGACCTTAAGTTTTGAACAGATTTAAAAATATATTTACAGCGTACTAAATAACATTTGTAATACGAATGGAAGCAACGCCGATTTAAATGAGATATCGATACTGAAAGCGTCCCCAGTTAGGAAAGATTTATTACTAAATTATTGATGGCAGAAACTGAATCATATTACGGCTATAGTCTTTCAAATAGGTTATGCGCGGATTGCAATTTTTCATTTCATGAGACATGAATAAAACGCCATTCAAACTTTTGCGCGTGCTAAAAACATTAAAATATATACCTTTTGCGCTCTGCAGATGTCTTTAAGTGTTCTTATTTCGTTCGTGTCACTAGGATTTGAAACTCTCTCCCATACTCTATACGTGCCATAAACACATTGTCGTTTTTTATGAGGCTGACTTTCTCAGCATTATTTCAAACTTTTTCCTGTTGCTTTTAATCCATAGTTTTTCTGTTTCGTATAATTTTGTTATGTCTTATTCTTTGATTTCATATTAATGTTATATGTTATTTGTATTTGTAAAGGGTGACCATGCATCCTGAGGGAATCTTGAATTCTGTTTTTGGTTTACCCTAATACATTCAATTTTTAGTTGTAATACTTTGTAATTGATATGTATTATAAATTCTAATAAATAAATAATACATCATTCAAAGGTATACTACTTTATCATAAGTTAAAATAATATCGAATGTTACCTGAAGAGTTGGTCTCTACGTTTTGAGATAGCTAAACGTCTTTTGAACTTTTCTATATAATCGGTATCTCACAGCATCCAACAGAAAAAAACTGATATTTGATCTTAATATCTTCACAAATACACCCTAGCTAACAATCCTCTTTATCTGTCAACACGTCATAATTTTATCAACGTTAATCAAGTAAAGAAGTCAACAATAGAAATAAAGCACTATACTCTATTCCTTCTTGATTTCTATCTTAGAAATAATAATTAACAGTTAAGTGTGTAATCAGTCTTTATTAACCACAACGAACATGCACCTACTAAAGTAAAGGTCATTTCAAAGCTCTACATATATACTCAGTTTAACCATTCGAAGTGAAATTGTGCACATATTACATATGTTACTAGAAGTTGAATATGACACCATTCTAGAGTTTGTCCGTTCATATACTCCGTTCATTCAGTTTTCGCACAAAATACTAGCCTATTTTGTAGCGTACAGTTATCACAGATACTATACAGTCTATACATATCAACACACACACGAAGAGTCTCCGGCAAACATGAATGGGTTGTGAGTTGTGACTTAGTCATGTGATCTGCAAAGTCAAATAGATATTGAAATAAACTCAGTGAGATCAAAGATATTGAACTCATTACTCATATTTTCCGAACCCACATGACAATCCAGAAATAAATGTTGCCGTAAATGTTACAAATAAGTTGCGCTTACCATTTCAATTAGTTTGATATGCGTTTAGGGAAGCTGTCCGTGACAGGGTATCTTTTAAGAAGCCTTTGGCAAACCTTATGGCAAATGTCAACGGTTTTGCCTTTTAACCCATATAATCGACAGCCAAAAACCTTGCATAGTTTGTGATTGGTACATACCCGGCCTTTACGAAGAAAGCTAACGTATTCACGCCAATTTGAATTATTTATACAAGATATTGTAGTTTAATGATTGCGTTGGACCAGAAATCATACGAGTTTTGAAGAAATATACAGGAATTGATTTTAATGAGTGAGCTTGACAGTCCTATTCTGCCAAAATATCGGCAACCACCTTTCAGTAATCTCTCTAATTATTCGGAAGTTATATTCTGATGTTATTTGTGCGCAAACACTATCTAAAAGGCTGTCGTTAAAATATTGTACCATATTTATTAATACATCTTTCAAAGGTATACAACTCTATCATAAGTTAAAATAATATCGAATGTTACCTGAAGAGTTGGTCTCTACGTTTTGAGATAGCTTAACGTCTTTGGAACTTTGCTAATGTATATAATCCGTATCTCACAGCGTCCAACAGAAAAAAACTGATATTTGATCTTAATATCTTCACAAATACACCCTAGCTAACAATCCTCTTTATCTGTCAACACGTCATAAATTTGATCAACGTTAATCAAGTAAATAAGTCAAAAATAGAAATACAGCATGCTATAACTCTATTCCTTCTTGATTTCTATGCTAGAAATAATAATTGACAGTTAAGTGTGTAATCGGTCTTTATTTCATGCTCCGTCTGTCCGAAACCAAGACTAATGTCTGGTTTCTACTCAGGAAAATTTTCCAGTCTGGACAGGAACGGTGAAGGTTTCCTTTGTATTAAAGTGATTAGTTCCAACCAAGAGATCACCAGACAAAGGAATTTTCCTGTCCGTTCCTGTCCTGAGAAAAAGTTTCCGGAGTGGAAACCCGACCTTAAGTTTTGAACAGATTTAAAAATATATTTACAGTGGACTAAATAACATTTGTGATATGAATGGAAACAACGCTGATTTAAATGAGATATCGATACTGAAAGCGTCCCCAGTTATCTTGTATTATGCTCTGTTTATCCAGTATTGTCACGATGTCCGGTAACTACAACATCGACCATGTTTTCAAGGCCCATGTTTTTAAGGCCCATGTTTTTAAGGCCCATGTTTTTAAGGCCCATGTTTTTAAGGCCCATGTTAATGAGCCGACTTATTACAATCTTGTCGGCGTGATCTGAGCTTCACTCCAGGTGATGCGCGCGCTTTAATCCTCAATGTTAAAATAAAATAAAATATAGTGTTACAGTCCTGTCAACGTGCTTCACTGATGATGCACACTTGAACTCTCGAATATAAGGTGAGAGAGTATTGTGGTACAGTCCTGCCAGCGTGGTCTGAGCTTGACTGGTGATGCGCGCGCTGTAACTCTCTTACAAGGGTAAGAGAGTTTTGTTGTTACAGTCTTGTCAGCGTGGTTTGAGCTTGACTTATGAATTAATGTGCGATTTAACTCTCTTAAGGTGAGAGAGTAACTAGTCCTGCCAGCGTCTCGATCTCTTACAAGAGTAAGAGAGTTTTGTTGTTACAGTCTTGTCAGCGCGATCTGAGCTTGATTAGGAATGCGCTTTTTCCCTCTTACAGTAAGAGGGAGTTGGCCTTTGGTGGTTTAATGGGCTAGGCCCTATTACTAGAAGTTACTATCGCAAGGAAAGTGCTGCCTCAAAATTCAAGGCAGTTGTGATATTGTGCCAAATAGCACAAATAAGTGGCGGGCGCGCTTATTGAAGTCAACAGATGTAAGTCAACAGAATCAGATGTAAGTTGAACAGTTAATATTGAAGCCAACAGATGTAAGGTTAACAGTTGCAAAAAAATGCAGTTGAACATAAAGATAAAATAGTTGTATAACATAGTTCTCTGTACAAGGCTTGCATAAAAAATGCAGTTAAATATGAACACAAAAAGTTGACATTATAGCAGTCGATAAACTAACAACTGCTGCAGAAGTTCAGCATTAAAGCAGAACACGTTATATGACGATTGACGAACGAGGCTCTTCACAAAATATCGTGGCCCTAGTAGCTAAAGAGATTTTATTTTGTTTGCATGCAGGCCGTTTGTGGCGCATTCACTAATTTTAGTAGCATAGTTTGGTTTACTTTTGGCGCGCACCATTTTTCTGGGGTTCAAGAATAAAAAAAAAAAACCCAAAAAAACAACAAAAAAAAAACAATATATATAGCTCATGCGTTGTTCCGTTGTCAGTGGCAATGTTTTCGTCACCATGCCTCATTGGCCAGCGTGTATACGATGGAAGTACTCCAATCATTGTGCGAGGAATTGTTTCAACCAGCTCAGCTTTAGTATAATATATCAATATCTTTTGGAAGGCTGGGCGCCAGCGACACTAGACTAACTTGCTCGGTTGTACAAAAGAAATTTATTAAAGTATGTAACCAGTTAGGGAAGCTAAATAAATTTGGGTTGCATTGATCTACAGAAGAATGGACATAGGCTTGTTTTCGTTCTTCCTTGCCAAGTCATTCAAATAATCTTCACTAAAAGTTTAGTTATCAGCAGCGCGCACACGTTACATTGGAATGGGCTCCGCGGATCTTTACGGATGTTTCAAATTTCAATGTTCAAGTCTATGATCACATTATGTTCTGGACAGCTTGAATTGGGTTTTACGATCTTCAGAGATCACAACATCAAACTCTAGCGCAGTTTCATCATCAGTTCATCTATTTTGCAGGTTGCGACATTTGACTCTCACAGAGACCCTTATTGTTCGAGGGTCTTGATCCTGTACGTAAAGACTGTTACATCCACTGGTCTAGGAAAAGAACCTTTGTATGTCATTGTAGTCCGAAGCAAATATCTCCAATATAGGGGGGTCGATTAAGGACTGCTAAACGTAAGAAGAAGGGGTGGCCATCTTTCGCGCGCGTTGTTGACGGTGGGAACATAAAGAAAGTTAACTGTAAATTGTAAACTACATAATATCGTATATTTACATACTCAACGAAAACAAAGGGAAAAATTAAACATCTATACTCTGATTTACAGGAGCTTGCTCAAGTTGTTATTTAAAAAAATTTGAGCGTCAATGTTTTTTGGCTTAAAGGGACACTCCGGCCCAAATACAAATGCAGTTCATATGAAAGATCTTACTGACTTTAGTTTATTTGCAAAGTTTCAGCATTCCTATCAATTTAGTTAAGAAGATGTGGCTAGTTGAAGTTGGAGAGTTTGTCCAATTTCGACGCCATTTTGTTTCTCAAATATGACGTCACTGAGTGACGTGATCTCGTATTATACCTAAGAAGCTCCTCTACTTTCCTGCATGATGAACTAAATAGTTTATTTCGACTAATTTTCGTCCAAACACCATTCACAATAACTATCACTATGTGATCGCCATCAAAACAACTCCACTGACGATAAAGAATCACTCTAATGACGTCATATTTTCAAAACCAATATGGCGTCAAAATCCACAAATTTTCAACTTCAACTAGCAATATCTTCTCAACTAAATTGATAGGAATGCTGAAACTTTGCAAATAAACTAAAGTCAGTAAGATCTTTCATATGAACTGCATTTGTATTTGGGCCGGAGTGTCCCTTTAAGACAACGGGTGTTAAAGCGTCAATCGGTGTTTTGGCTATAAGGTGATCACGAAGGTTTGTTGTTCCACCGCGGAAGGCAAGCTCCTTGGAGTAAAGCTTGCACTTTGCTTTATTTTTTTCGGGAAGCTTTACAAAATAATTCCAAACTGACATCTGAGCGTACTCTATACCTTCCGCCATATGTGAAGTCTGAACTACCAACCAAATAAATCTGTGAGATTGGTCAAATGTAATTGGTTTTGAATGTCACAGAGATTGATTGGAATTAACAAAACTGGCTTTCACATCGATCGGGAAAAAGTCTGATAATGCAGACAGAGACCTTGATAATTCTTGATGTTAAAAGACTCAAAGTACTCAAGCTTTAAATTGACAAACTTAAACATAAACAGGTACCCCATCAAGGAGTTGATGAAGTGGGTGTACCGGGCAAGGAGAAAAAATTTTCAAATTATTTTAAAATCATACAGATTTTTGAAGGTACTGTATGTAAACGCTCTTTAACAAGCATAATAAAAAATGTATTAGAGATAAGATAAACTCAAACTTACCAAAATAAGCTGAATAAATTTTCCAGCTACTCATCTCTTAGTTATGGCAAAGTTGCAACTTCATCTATAATATTTTAAAAAGCAAGAAACAACTTAACCTAATTAAATATTAAATTAAATTTACAGATAATATAAAATTAAAGATCATAACCAAGTTAATGAATTAACATTAGAGAATGGTTGCAACCACTCAGCCAATCAGTATTTAACTGCTCTATATTTCATAGTGCTTCAATTCATCAAGATTAGACAGATTAGCAAACTCTATATAGAGTCCACTGAAAGATCTCTCGATTTCTTTTGCATAGCACAGTGGACTCTATATAGAGTTCACTAATGAATTCAATAAAGTCACTAATGAATTCAATGAAGTCAATGTCTCCGGTACATGTACGTGGCACGTGCAAAAAAATGTATAGTAAAAGTTAAAATTACTTTGTGTTCCAACCATTCTCTAAGACTGTTAGATAATGGTCCCTTGTGCTCCTTGGGTACAGAGTTCCTCGAATTAGATAGAAGTCCACTTGGGGGCTTCTATCTAATTAGCATGAGTCTATGTCTATATGACAGACTCCATTATCTAACCTATGCTTAATGTTACATTATTATAAGTTTCATCAATAATAAGTCGGTGTTCAGTCACACGCCGGCCTGTAGGCTGTACTACCCCTAACCAAAGCCACCTGGGCAGCAGTGCTACAGGGGCAATGGGCTGTCCAGCTTTCCGGGGGAACCGCATGTTGCTGGAAGCAATGACAATAAAGACACTGACATATACAGACCCTACCGGAACTAGAACTACACATTGCTATCAGATGCTCTGTTTCCTGGCCATGCCTGGAGAAGGATAGGATTGGCGGTGTCTGTGCTTGCAGCTCTGGTCCCAGTCACTGGCCGGCTAGTTGGGGCCTTACCAACGGTGATAGCCCTAATTCCCCGTAACTGGGGTAAATGAGAATATGAGGGAATACTGGACTGGAGCAATAAGCTGAGGGTGGGTGGGAGGGAGAACTTCTCAAGCCAAGGAGTTGTTAGTAACAGAGACTAGTTGATTTGCATATTATGCATTGCCCTGAAATCCAGACCTTACGGGACCCCCTTTTCTCAGATGACCTGCCTCAATGTGATTGGTTCCTCATACGCAAAGCTTGCCAAATCCCTGCCCCCTAGAAGTGTCATATATGCTACACCTCTTGTTTTAATACTATTTATTGCATAAATCCAATTAAACTATCTTGTTATGTAAAATATTATACAGTAGTGATTATTATTACAAATTATTATTCATCAAGCTCAAATCCTCAGAAAATGAATCCCATACAGATTCCTAAGTATTACTGGTATATAGTGAATGTTGCAATGCAATGAATATACAGTAGCAATCAAACCAGTACATCATTGTGACCTTCGCTCTCCATAAGAGTCTTGATATTAGGGCGTCGCAGGCAATATCACATGAAAAATATTTTGAGTAATGCCAAATTTATAAAAGGTTATGTAAACGGTTATTCCGATAAAATTAATGTTTGTTTAACAATATAACATACCATTTTGTTTCCTGAGACCACGTATAAAAGGATGGGCTTTCTCCACTGACTCCAATACTCCATCATTCAAATTATTTTGATTAGACACTTGATTAATCCACATTTCAATTTGAGAAATATAAACTCTTCCCATACAATGGAATGGAATCCTCTAAGACAAATTTTTGGTAATATAAGTTCAGGACAGCTATTTGATTTGCTTCAAATTTTCAGGTAGATCAGAGTCAGACTTACCTTCGTCTTACCCCACAGCCAGTATTTTCTAACCGTATTTCCAGTATTTTGTAACCGTAGTAAGACCGACGAATGATTGATGACAGCCGCTTCTTTAGAATTGGTAACACAAATCAATTTACCAAACAAAGAATCCAAGACACAAAGTGTTTCAACTTTCGGCGACCACGAGTTTCAAATATGGCGCAGCGGCTTGACATTAACTCGCTAGGACCTCTGGGAAATGTCCACATACCCTTCGCGAATCCCAACAATCCCTATACTTCCCTGCAATTCCAGCCAAACTCGGAAAAAACATATCAACACAACACAGGGAGTTATAACGTGGTCTGATTAATACCTGTTAAGGTCTCTTCCCAACACAGCCTACATGTTTATCACTATCAGTATTCAGTATAAATAACTAGCGACGGCATCTCGTATAAAAGGCTGTGTAACCACGTCTTACCTTACTCGGCCCAGAACCCACGCGGGCCGACTCTTGGGACGAGATCCGTCGCTAGTTTATTATCTATACTGATAGTGATAAACATGTAGGCTGTGTTGGGAAGAGACCTTAACAGGTATTAATTAGACCACGTTAGAACTCCCTCTGCATAATGTCAAGTAGAGCGAGTCAGTGTATCTTGCCGGTTTATAAAGCTACTCGAATGAGTCCGCGTCGCGCTCGCGCAACGTTTTATTCACTCTGACAAGGCCTTACAATGATTCCATGAAGCAACTATACAGCAAGACTTTGATTCGACTAAAACGGCTTGTTTCATTTCAGTGTATATACCGGTAATAATTATATTTAAATTGACTCTAAGAAATATTTTCTAGTTACAAGTAAAATTGATTGTCGGTAATATTATTCTTGATTAAGTTGGAAGTCTAAATTTATTAAATAAATGTAAATCAATGTATTGGATTAATTATTGAGTGGATGTGGTAGCTTGTGAATTTAAGTGCGTTTTGGCATTTATATAGCAACATCAAGTTTTGAATCCGTGGAAGTGTGTGCAAACCATGGTGCATATCTGCAGTCAGTTAAAATTCCAACAATGCGAAATTTACACTGAGTTTTGGTAAAGTTACACCATTTTGGAGTAAGTTTACACCGTAACAAGTGCTAACAGAACAGATTCTATTTAACACCAAAATGGTGTGTTATTACACCTTGTTTGCGTAATGTTACACCCCAGCGTTAATGAATTTTACACTAAAAAAGTGTAGCTTTACACTTTCATAATGTGTGAAATTACACTCAGTTTCGGTAAAATTACACCATTTTAGAGTACGTTTACACCGCAATAAGTGTCAACAAGACAGTTTTCTACTTTACACCTAATAAGTGTTACCCTAACCCAAGCGTGGTGTAGAAGTACAAGTTACGAGTGTTAAGTTACACTTGAATGGTGTTAATTTTCATTTTACACCAAATCGGTGTAACGTTACACCGGTTAGGTGTTCCCACAACACCGCGAGATTTACAGTATATTATTGTATGTATAGTGGTCTCTATGTGTAGGACCTTTGCGAAAATCACTTTGGTGACAAAGTTTCCTCATTAAAGATTATTATAATAATGTATTGCGTTAGTAAAAATATCAGCAGTTCACCATATATAGTTTAATTGGTCAGTTATCTTTCCAGTAGTTTTTGCGCATTTTTACTTGTTATCCACTGATCAATTCGAAGGTGTAACATGCCCCCCTCCCGGACACACACCCATTTTAGGATTTTCAATGATCAAATCCCCCCACGTCAAAGACTTTGTTCAAATCCCAATTTTACTCATCTTTAATATATCAAAAGTATATTATAAACAGTCTCCCACTTACTTCAAAAGTGTCTCTTAACTTTTCTTGCTTGGCTTATCCAAACCTTGACAAAATTCACATCCTTGTTTAAGTTGTTTTTAAAATCATCTTTTGACTTCACCGTCTCCTCCGCCATTGTCAAAACTCAAAAGAGCATGTGCGTTGCCTATCTGTGTTCGAGAACGAGCGAATGTAGGGACTGGGAAACAGCTGACAGGGTCAAATCCCCCTCCCACCACAGGTGCGATCTAATGCCCCACCACTGTGAGTTTTACTTACATCAAATGCCCACCTCTCGGTTACATTAACAGGGAGTTTACGAAAGTGAAGAACAAATCTCGATTTGTTGAGTCTAAACCCGCAATGCGCTTTCGGGTAATAGCCGCAAGTTCAATCGGGAACGATTTTGAGGTTACAATGAATCGTGGGATGCTCAGACATAAAATAAATAAGCAATACAAATAAAATAAGTTAAACAATAACACGGGATTGAAAGACTCGATCCAACAACTACGATTTCAGTCAGCCACAAATCATCACAGGACTTGAAAATCGAAAGACTTAGTGCACAGTCAAGACTAAAGACGCAATTTAATCGAAAGTTAATAAACACAGATCGCATCAAAACGAAGCTAAATCAATAAATATGTGCAAGACGCAGCCTAATCCAAAGTGAACAAGACGCCCGCTAGGCGTTAACTCGGGCTACTTGAGGTTGTGTCTTGTTGAAAGACATTGTAGGCAAATTCAGTGATTTTAATTCAATATACACAAATCTATAGTTGTAGGTACATGTAATGATACGGCTGTTAGTGCAGTGGTGGTTAAATTTTCCATCATTGCAAACCCATAACATAGTGTTGGCCAACGGCTTTGATTATACGAAGGTGAGCTGGCTCAGTATCCAAGCTGGCTTACTGAGAATTCTGCCCCAACAAATGAGCCACCCTGTTTGCTGACCTAATCCAGTTCTAGCCAACATGGTCAGCCTGGCAAGCGAGCCGGCCTGTGGTCATGTAATAACAATTCATATGGTCAGTCCGGCAAACAGGTTTAGTTTGAGCAAGTATTAAATCAGTTAATATTTTTCTCAGTGTATAAGACATAGCAGTAAATCAAACATGGGACACATGTCTTGTTGACTATACCTTCAACCATGTTCAAGACTGCACTGTTTTTGTCTGTTTTTTTATCTTTAACCGTTGTATTAATTATTTTGCTTTCTTGCTTGGTTGTAAAGTTAATAAATAAATAAATAAATAAAAAAAAAAAAACCCATTTAGTTGGCAGTAGCAAGGTGTCATAAGCTATTATAAACAGTTTAAAGAAATGTAATTCAAAATCATTATTTCTTTGAAGTTATATAACATTTTGAGCCAGTATACATATTCATAATTTTAGCATATTTATTATTTGAGAGGCTTTATACATACTAGTGACTAGTCCAGTGGGCCAGCCAGCTAGCTAATTGTAATATAAAGACAGATTACTGCATAGTTAACTATGTTACTGTCTCGGTTAGCGAGCCAACTCGCTTTCCGTGTAGTCAAGGCCAAAATTCAGACCCGTCACTGGTAAACCAGCAAACAACAACAAACTCTTTACTCCTTGATCTTCATAGTTGGTATGGGTGTCACAGATTTATATACTGTGTGTTCATTTGTAAGCATTTGTGTATAATAATACATGTATGAACAATCGATACAAACTTACTGATAACCCAGAACATTTTGGAGCCCCATTTAATCTTACAGGTAAAATATCGAGTGAAACAGGGTTACTCAATGGCAACAATGAGTGTCAGAGATTTATATACTCTAGTCTGTACGTTCATTTGTAAGCATTCGCATATAATATGAACAATCGATACCAACTTACTGATAACCCAGAACATTTTGGAGCCCCATTTAAGCTTACAGGTAAAATATCAATATAAGTGAAACAGGGTAAAATTCGATAGCAACATTGCATGCTTTAATAATAGTACTTGGTACATGTGAAACAATAAACTATAGCATCGACTTTATTTTGTATAACATAACATGATAACAATAAACAAATACAGGCAACAAAGTTTATAAAAATATTAGTTACCTCAGAACAGTTAACATATTTTCAAAAAGCATTCATACGTTGAGTTTCATATTAAATTGTTAAACATAGGTTTAATCAAGTACACATCAGCGTACAGGTACGGCATTTTCAGTGTACGGTTATCGAGATCTCAGATCGCAGACAGAGACCACCAAGGCACCATTAACCGTGTCTAAATCGCTCGTTATCTTTTAGTGTAGCCGTAGGTCTTCGGCGATCGGCGTGTGCGATTGTAAGCATCGTGAGATCAAGATACTGCCAGCCACATCAAATATTTTCAATGAAGAACACTCGAGGAAAGGTAACCAGATGAATATTAAAAATATGACAATGGCGCATAAATATATGCAGTGGTTCAGATCGATCTCGTACCCAGTCCCAAGTGGGATGATGCAAGAATTGCCATTTCGCGACATTGCCAAATAAACAGAGCCCTTTTTAAGACTCGTTCTCTCCCCCCACAGGGGGAGGCCCGAGTAATAACACAGCTGGTGACATTTATTAACAATAACTAAACTGAATCGCTTCTTGTGTGTTCTTTTGTGTCAATCATATGTCAATCCAATACTGTAACGCACAGTACACAGTACTTACTCTCAGACCTCAGTCTCCACAAGTGATAAGCAAACGAGACAAGCGGGGGCAGTGTTAGGTAGTTGCAGCTTGATGTTTGTAAAGTTGTAAAGGTTTTGCTGTGCAAGCTGTGTTAAGTTGTCAATACTCAGAAAAACTATGAGCTGACAGGACTCGAACCCGTAACCTTCTGTCGCTAGAACTAACGCTCTAACCATTGAGCCACTAGAACTCAGATGACAGGGCAAGGTTAATTACGGTATTTATTACATTCTGGTTTGCCATCTCAGTTCTAGTGGCTTAATTGTTAGAGCGTCTGACTCGCAGTCTTTCCACTTCGCAGGAAATTTCCTGATTTTAAGAAATCGTGACTTGAAAAGGAAATTTTCAGGATGAGTTAGAATCTCAGGAAATCTCATGAAATCTCAGGAAAATCAGGAAATATCAAAAAATCTAAGGGCATCGAGAAAATTTTAAAGAAATTGAGGTGGAATGTGTAAATATTTGATATCTTAGATACATGGAGCTAAAGGCTGTCTTCAGTCTTAGGCAGGCATCGTCAGTTAATATAATAATTTTTATGTTAGCACCATTTGACTCTTTCGTCTTTTTTGGTAATTTCGTTACATATTTTCTAATTTTCACACAGCCTGCGAGCAGGCTCATTTGATTTGACCCGATAATTGGGAAAAGATATCACGTGATAATGTCATAAAAAGATCAGGAAATATCAGGAAATTTCAGACAACAAAAAAGGAAATCTGGATTTCGGTTGTGGAAGCATACTACGTCTGAGTAACATTAGGTTACGGGTTCGAGTCCTGTCTGGTGCTCAGAGTTTTTCTGAGTATTGACAACTCATCACAGCTTGCACAGCAAAAGCTTTTGCTCTAAGACCTAAACAGCGTTAAAATATTACTAAACTAAAAATTCACAGTTGTTAGTCTCGATACTTTTTAAATAATTATTTGTTTTTAAACATTTGGAGCTAGGAAAACTGCATGGGGCCACCTTAAAGAGGTCGCGCGCTCTCAGCTAATCTCCTCTAAAGCCTGGTTTCCATATGGTCGCTACGCTGTCTTTACGGTCGCGGAAGTGAAGCAGTGAAGCGTGTTTCTTTTGTCATAACAAAAGAAACACGCTTCACTGCTTCACTTCCGCGACCGTAAAGACAGCGCAGCGACCATATGGAAACCAGGCTTTAGTACGGCTACTTTCGGATCAACCTCGTTCCCAGGGCCTTATCTCCGCTCGCCCCCCGGTCGGGGCTGGTCACGTGTATCCCATATTCTGGGATGCTTTTACCGAGTGTCGTTAGGGAGGGTAGGAGGGTTGTTCTCACATGGTGTTTCGTGCTGCGTGTTTTTTCTACATTCGATTTTCTTTCGACGCCTTTCAAATTTCGTATTAAGTGTTGGTTGTCACAAGAGCAAAATAAGTATTTGACATGATCGATTGGGCTCGCCTTTTTCTTTTGTTGCGAGGATTACAATGTTATGTTTTGTTAGTTTTGATTATCGACGTTTTCCGCTGCCAAAATATCAACCTTGCAAGTTATAGTACTAAAAAGCCGTCTGTGGTTATGTCGAAATAACTAAGTTCTTCAAAGAAGTGTTATAGTTCTGGGAGTTCAAATTCGCGTTGTCATGCCTCAAGTAATTTGCGATGCGAATCACAGTACAAACATTTTTGTCGAGGCAATTCTCACATACTTAAATAAGAATTTATACGCGTTCAAGAGCACAATTTCTGACGTACAATCGTCATTGATAAAGTTCAAGGGTAGTCTCAAAATTTTAAAGACAAAGCTGGTATTCCACGCCAACGACTCAGCTTCGTGCACCCTTCGAGAGGAAATCAAGATTGTTTGTTGTTTTAGGCCCGCGCTAGATTATTTCAATCATAATTTATTATCCTAGCACATAACGATCCTACGGATATATATACCGGTATTACTTTGTCACGCGTAATGTGTTTGATTTTGGTATTTAGTTAGAACGTTTTATCATTTTTTCAGAATGACAGATCAGAAATTTTGGAAACAGCGGCAATATTAATGTCTCTGTAAATACAATGAAATAGGTTTCGCCGCGATGTTAATTTCAGTCTGGGCCGGCATGTTTATTTACCTCCCTAAACAAAACGTCTTCCATTTTCTTTAACATGTATAAGCGCATTTAGCGGAGACACCGAGGGAGACATTACAATAATTACGGGGTGAACTACCGAGTTGTCGCCTGTCGTCCATAGTTTAGCTTGTCGTGGAAGAGCGAGGGAAGAAGGTGAAAGATTATTGACTTTTCATAACCCGTTACTAGAGAAGCACAGCTACAACAACGTTTATACCACAGTAGACTGCCTTTAAAATAATAATAATAATAACTTTATTATATCCATCTTTAGATAAAAAGTACAATGGATTTACATTAAAAATATATACAAACAATGTTAAAAATACAATTACTTAGACTTATACTATTACTTGCATATATAATACATTAAAAATACATTAAGGTTAATATTTATACTGATAACAAGTAACTACATGATTAGATGACATGCTCTAGGGATAAAAGAGTTCTTATGTCTATCTGTGATGGATATTATTCTTTGTAAACTGGTTTTGTTTCTCAAATTGTAGTTATGTATCTTTGCATTTGGTAAAAGTTTAAAACATGGATGATTAGTATCTGTTTGTATTTTCCTTAATTCTCTTTCAGTTGCTTCGACTCTTCTTTCTCTGAGCGTAGGTAGATGGTCCTTAAGGAAACCAATGATCTTCATGCTTCTTGTTTGTACTTGTTCTATTTCATCTTCGATCTAGGTATTTAGGGAGACCCCCCCCCCCCCCCCATACTGGTGAAGCATATTCCAGTATAGGTCTTATTTTTGTGATATAGGTAGTAAGCCCAATTTCCGCCGGGAGTTTAGATCTTCGACATTCCCTCAGGTGGAAGAGCTTTTTACTGGCCTTACGGACGATCTCATGCACATGCGTATTCCATTTAAGGTTGTTTTGTTGCCAGACACCAAGAAGTTTAAAAGTCTCAACTCTCTCAATTATATTCGTTTCCACATATAAGTTTGGGGGGTTCTGGAATTTTATTCCGAAAAACATATCCACATGTCCTTGGTTTTCTTTGAGTTTAACTCCATTTTATTGATAGTTGTCCAATTTAATATAGCGTCAACCACTTCCTGCATATTGCTCTGTGATTCTGAGGATACGAGTTCGTCCTGCGTACAGTCGTCGGCGTATTTACTTGTGTTGATGGTCAGGTGATCAGGTATAGCATCTTCTAAATCGTTTATAATCACATTAAACAGAGTAGGTGATATTACTGATCCTTGCGGAACTCCCGCAGGACAAAGCGTAGATCTTGATACAATATTCTGTATTTTGACCTGAGGGTGTGTTCTTTGCGATAGAAAACTTCTAATCCATAGCCAGAAGCTTTTATTGATATGTTGCTTGGCGAGTTTCATAAGCAGGGTCCTGTGGTCGACCATATCGAAAGCTTTCCGGCTTGAAATCTATGAACAATGCATGGACACCTTTCTGTCCACTTGACTTGTTATCTGTTGCATCGAACCAGTTTTGAGTGATGTTGATCAAGGCGGATACTGTAGAGCGATTAGCTGTGAAGGCATGCTGGGTGGCATTGAGTTGGAGGTCCTGTCTATTTAATTTTAATTGTAATCTTTCAAGTACCTTTCCCATTTGTGGTAGAATAGATATTTGTCGGAAATCGCTAGAAATGTCCTCAGGAGGGTTAACTTTGGGAACTGGACTAATATAGGCATGCTTATATGCTTTTGGGTATTTGCATTGTGTAATACTAGCCTTGAAGATGTCGTGCACGACCACTGCCAGTTCTTCCGAAAAACGTTTAAGCAGCCATGCAGGGATTCTATCAGACCCTGTTGCTTTCTTTGGATTTAGATGTGCAAGGGTACTTTTAACTTGACCGATGCTTGGTATAGGTGGCTCATGGTCTTTTACTAGGTTTTCAACCTCATCAACACCAACGTTTGTTGTAGGGCTAAGATCCTTCCAAGGAGCTGTAAAAATTGCCTGAAGTTTCTCCGATAATTCTTGAAGTTCTCTCTTGCTAGGGGCTGTCAGGGTTGATCGTGTGTTACCTGCGCCGACCAGGTTGTAGATTGAGCGGTACCATTCAGCAGGGTTACACTGTTTATTAGTTTTAGCCTTTTCTTGATAATACTTATATTTGGCTTTAGATATTAAGTCTGCCACCATACTACAAAGAACACCATGTTTTATCTTGTCACCCATTGTATACGCAGTTTGTCGTTCTTTAATGTGGGCTTTAATAGAAGGGGTTACCCATGGTTTGTCTGATGGATGAACTCGGACAGATGTTTCAGGCATAGCAGTATTCAACATGTTAATAATAAGATTATTGAAAGTAGAAACCTTCTCATCTATATCATCAGCGGTGATAACACTTTCCCACTTTTCTTCATTCATGGCAGCTTGTAAGGAATGTAGGTTACTTAATTTCATAGATCTAATTTTCTTTGTGACCGGAGGTAACTTAACAAGAAATTTAGGTTTAAATAACAAACATTGATGGTCAGAGCGACCTAATGGTGGAAGATGTTGAACAGGGGCCAGTATATTCCACATGTTAGTTAGGAATTGGTCAAGGATAGCATTACCCCTTGTTGGTAATTTAACCTGTTTTCGTAGTCCAAAACGTCTGCAAAGAGGTTCCAGATTTAGCTTGTTGAAGTCACCAGTTATTATTATACCACTACATGGGCGCACACATAATATCGAATCAATTCCTCTTAATATGTTAGTGATAATTTCCTCTGCCGATTCAGCCGATTAGTTAAACACTTAACTTACTTAGGTTTCACTTTATAACTTGAATAGCTGCTATTGACGATTGCAAACTGAAGACTACTTAAAAACATCGATACTGTGCTTGAAGGATTCCTCCCTGACTCTAACGTTTTGTCAACTAGCACGTGACCAGCCCCGACCAGGGGGGTGGGTGGTGGCCAGCGGAGATAAGGCCCTGGGAACGAGGTTGGCGAAGGCCCTGGCAAAGGCTGAACCACGTGACAAAATATTCCACTATATGTGGAAAATTTTCCCGCTAGTTTGTCTACTGTTAATCATGAGAGACTCAGTACTAGTGAGATGTTTTTCACTTTTCCCAATATGAACAAATATGAACATCGAGCGTGTCGTAAACTAATTACTTTACCAGAGACCTGGCTTATAGAATACAGGCCAATACATGATTCATCCTCTTAAACGATAAATATCCAATAACTAAAGCGGTTAAGTGGGGCGCGCGGTGATGCCTGCGAAGGAGGCTTTTCCGCTACATCTAGACTGTGTTTACTGTAGCGGAATTATAGTTTTCGATATAAAGGCTTTTTCTCTTTTCGGATCATACTGATTTTTGTATCACGAGAAGAAAAGGACACGGGAAGCCTTCGGAGAGCAATTTTTAGTTGTTTAGCCCAAAAACGTATGGAAAAACGGAATTTGCGAGTTCAAATTTCGATGGTAGAGATGACAACATTTTGATATAAAGCGAAAGTCGTTCTAACACACAATCTGAAAACTATAAAATGTTTTTGAGGTTGTAAACTGCCGGAAAAGAGGCAGCACTAATTTCAACATTTGTGGTAAGTCTTTGAAATAGATATTTCGATTTTTGTGATCGTATTTGTGAAATATAAATTAATGTTATGGCGTTTATTTAGCTGTAAACAAATAATGTTGCCAAAATTAGAAAACATAACTCAGAAAATAATAAACACATTCTCGTACCCTTTGAATACCAGGATGATTTAATATTTAAATCATTAACCTAATTTTCTGTGAGTGAATAGTGTTCAACCAAGCACACCAGAAATATAAAGACAAATAAATTAAAAATCAAGAAAGCTTTGTTTGATTTAGAGGAGCCATGTGTAATATATGATAATTATGTGGCATAATTAAAGACAGCATGTTTACACAACATGGCCTCCTGTTATGACTTATTACACCTGCAGTTTAAACCTTTATCCATCTTTATCCATCCGTCCCATGCTGATGGTTGAAGAGGATAGGGTTACTGTACTGCTTCTCTCTGATTCAGACAGATCCTGGCCCTTTCTTGATATACGAGCAACCAAAATATAAAATTGCTCATCAATATAGCATTAGGATTAGGGATTGGTTTGTATTTTGGTTGTTCATATATCGAGAAAGCGTCCAGATCATATATGGTTTCCTTCCCAAGATGCCGATAGCACATTCTGACCATACATACTATAGTACTTGGTGATGATCTTGATCAAGTCATAAACATGGTTGACAATGCATGTAAACAATGTTGACAGGTTGATGGCCCAATATTATTAATGAATAGTGCTGCTGGCAAACTGTATTCTACTTGCATTACAGTTTGAGGATGAATGTTATGTGAATAGATAAAACATGTAGCTGATGTACAGTGTAGAATGAATTGATTCATGTAATTATTTTCATGTACACGGGTGGTTTCCTTTAGTAGAAGAGGTTCAAAAAGGGAACTTATTTAACAGGCATTACCATGCAGCTTGTAATTTCAAGGATTAAAATATGAAACAAAATCCAAACATTCGCATTATGGATATTACTGGAAAAATTACTGGAGAAAAATATATGCTATTTTTTTATTATATGTAATAACATAGTCACCTCGGTTTCTTTTGTTTTAACAGGGACGTTTACTGTCGTATTTCCCTCATCAATACTGGATGAGCGACATTTAGAGTAAACATCCCTCATTACTATTTATGAATATAAAATCACCGAACTCCTTATTCCTTGCATCTGCCCATTGTTCGTATACATTGCTACTCCAACTTGTATGTCATTTTGTGGCTAAAGGCAGTTGATCTTCTCTTACTTTCGAAACTTCCTTGTCGCTCACAAAGGAAAAGCGAAGAGCCATCATTCATTCCGAATAAAAAATACTCTATTTGCAAACCAAATTTATACCCAGATTCACTGAACCAATTCGATAAAGAGATTTTACAAAACAAAAGCATCCATTGTCTTGTTTATTTCCTCGGTGACAATGTGATTACAAAACTAAACACATGGTTTTGAGGGCCATTAGTGATTAAATGACCCCTCAAGCCTCGGGAGGGTTTTGTGGGAAGTCCCTCGGGCCTACGGCCCTCGGGACTTCCACAAAACCCTCCCTCGGCTTTCGGGGACATTTAATCACTAATAGCCCTCAAAACCATGTGTTTACTTATAAAAATTAATTGTTTTGTGCCTAAACCTGTTTAAGATATAAGGGAAAAAATTATGGATTTGGCCTGGTTGATCAGTATGGCTAAGAAATAGATTAAAGTTTTAATATTAACCAGCAATGGTTTAGAAGGTTTATCATATAGAATCAAAATACACATATGAGTTATTAAAAATGTTTCTTTCATCAAATCATTGGACAAAGTTTATGATACAGTACAATTATTCTATAGAAAGCCACCACTAGTTGTATTTCACCTTCAAATTCGTTCCTTCATAGTGGTTTCATTTTAGACCTAATGTAACACAATTAACAGCAAATATTGTACTATAAATATTATATAATATAGATACACTTTTTTATCAAAATGACAATTTATACCTAACATTGAGTCCACTATAAACCAAAAATATAAGTGCAGCCTATTCACATTTCACGTCATCCCGCAATTTAAATAAATCAACTCGACTGTAAATATTCAGCAATCGAGTTCCTTATCAATCATCGCCGTTTGTGTAAAGATAGTGCTGTCGCTGTCGGCCGGCTTCGAAAGTTCGTCAAAATATAAACTATTTACTTACGATTACGATTAATTATCCAGATTTTTAAGTTTTCTGTAGTTTCATGATGTACCCTGTCAAAATAGGTTTGCTTAAATATAGGGATACTGAACCGAAGTGCAGCTGGGCGCTGGCCGCAGCTCAAAACTCCGGCTTCAATTTCGGTGGCGCTTAAACAAAGGATGCTCTATCCAGTTCTCTTATATAGATCAGTGGTTTCTTCGGATATCGTTTCTTTGGAGTTTCAAACTGATCACTAACATGTTCATTTCATTATCTCCTGTATAATATGTTAACGCCATGTTTAGTTTGCTTTCCCGCACAATTTAATTATTGACCAATGCATGGGGACAGTTGTTCAACGCGAACGAACGGGAGAAGAAGCGACAGTACAACCAACGAATTGTTGAAGTTGAGCATGGCTCCTTCACACCGGTCGTTTTCAGCGCTTTTGGTGGATGTGGAAGGGAGACCCATCACTTCCTCTCGTTCCTTGCTGAGAAGCTTGCCACCAAGAAGAAGTTTGCGCCCTCCATTGTCCTGAGCTGGCTAAGGAGGAAGATTGCCTTCGCTTTGCTTCGAAGTCAAGTTGTGTGCGTCCGTGGCAGCCGCACCTGGAGAAACATTTCCATTCCGTCGACCAGTGACATTCCATTATCTGAATGGAATTCTAATATAAATTAATTATACGTAATTGTTCATATTTATATATTCATTTTATGTAAAATGATTATCTTTGTTGATCCAATGATTAAAAATTTTATGTTATTAAAAATTAAATACTACAACCAATCGTTTTGGGCCTTCGCTCGCCTCGCCCGCAGGTTGCATGCAGAATGTGTCGCAAAGGACAGCGATTCAATCATAACAAGACGCCCGCTAGGCGTTAACTCGGGCTACTTGAGGTTGTGGCTTGTTGAAAGACATTGTTGGCAAATTCAGTGATTTGAATTCAATATACACAAATCTATAGTTGTAGGTACAATGGTTGGTTAAATTTTCCATCATTGCAAACCCATAACATAGTGTTGGCCAACAGCTTTGATTATATGAAGGTGAGTTGACTCAGTATCCAAGCTGGCTTACTGAGAAGTCTGCTCCACCAAATGAGCCATCCTGTTTGCTGACCTAATCCAGTTCTAGTCAACAGGGTCAGCCTGGCAAGCAAGCCGGCCTGTGCTCATGTAATTACTAATAATAATTCATATGGTCAGTCCGGCAAACAGGTTCAGTTTGAGCAATCATTAAATCAGTTAATCTTGTTCTCAGTGTATAAGGCATAGCAGTAAATCAAACCATTTAGCTGGCAGTAGCAAGGTGTCATAAGCTATTATAAAATAGTTTAAAGAAATGTAATTCAAAATCATTATTTCTTTGAAGTTATATTAACATTTTGAGCCAGTAAACATATTCATAATTTTAGCATATTTATTATTTGAGAGGCTTTATACATACTAGTGACTAGTCCAGTGGGCCGGCCAGCTAGCTAATTGCAATATAAAGACAGATTACTGCATAGTTAACTATGTTACTGTTTCGGTTAGCGAGCCAACTCGCTTTCCATGTAGTCAAGGCCAAAATTCAGACCCGTCACTGGTAGTAAACTAGCAAACAACAACAAACTCTTTACTCCTTGATCTTGATAGTTGGTATGGGTGTCACAGATTTATATACTGTGTGTTCATTTGTAAGCATTTGTGTATAATAATACATGTATGAACAATCGATACAAATTTACTGATAACCCAGAACATTTTGGAGCTCCATTTAAGCTTACAGGTAAAATATCAAGTGAAACAGGGTAAAATTCGATAGCAACTAATTACTAAACATTAACATAGTTACATAGGCTCATAGCATCAACTTTATTTTGTATAACATAACAATAAACAATACAGCCAACAAAGCTTATAAAAATATTACAGTTACCTCAGAACAATTAACATATTTCCATACAGCATTCATATGTTGAGTCTCATAATAAATTATTAAACATTTAGTAGACAAAAAGCGTATGGAAACAGATAATTTGATCGAGTACAGGTTCTCGAAATACCCGTTTCGAAAGCGATCGGGATTGTGAGCGTATATACTATATATATAAGATCAAGATACTTGCCAGTTGCCAGCCACATCAAAGATTTTCAGTGAAGAGCACTCGAAGAATTAAATAAATTACAATGGCGCATGAATATATGCAGTGTTTTCAGTTTCGCAAAGGTGAAAAGCCTGGGTACGAGGTTGATCGGGATGCGGGGGCATAGAGATCGTTTTTTTTATGATCTCTATGATGCGGGGGGGCAAAACATTTTTGGGATCCGTTAACTGCGCATGTGTAGTAATCCCACATTCATAGTCTCGCTCACCAGTCTACTAATTTAGTCAACAATGATGCAATAATTGCCATTTCGCGACATTGACACAGAGCCCTTTCTAAGACTCGTGCTCTCCCCCCAGGGGGGGGAGGCCCGAGTAATTAGTACAGCGGTGGCCGCCAAAACATGCGAATATACTCTGCGATTCAATTTCTTTGGGATTGGAGATAATCTGAACCTGCAGTATAAATTCATTGTTTGGGAGTAGGAGGAAAGGTAAATTCGGTACGAAAAGATAGTTGTTTAAGCGGAATTATTGCGATTTTCAAGACGAGTATGCATTGGAAGCCTCTGCGGACTGCGAGAGTCGAACGAAGTGAGTCAAATTTTAAACACAGCGACAGCGAGCTGGATTTCGGCAACCTGTAAGGTAAATATTGTCAGGTCTATTCTTAATTCTTTTAATTTGATATTTAAATTAATCCATGACATTGGACTGTGGACGGAAGTAATTTGCATACAGGTATTTTGTTATATGCATATACTGATTGTGATATATCTATCACAATCATGCTACAGCGTTCTTTCAATTCTGCGAAAGGTGAAGAATATGACCCCACAAAACATAAAAAAACAAATAGCAGAAAGCCTTGTGATATCTAAGTTGGGTTATAACGACACAGTGACCTACGCCCTTTACCTGTTTTCCTGCAGAAGAAGATTCAACGAGTACAAAATGCGGCTGCCAGCTTTGTCACCAATCGATATTCAACAGAAAAGGATGTGGTGAAATTGGGATGGCCCCCACTTTAGAAAGAGCACAATTTAATTTACTTAAAATTAATGTTTATAAGTCAATATATAACCCTTTGTGGCCTAAATACCTACAACTAGAAATGCATGAACCATCAAGGTGTTTACACTCCAGTGCTGCTCCTCAACTGGTAATACCTTTGATGAAGAATACATTTCAAGACAGTGCAGCAACTCTGTTTAATAATTTGCCTGCAAATATTCGATCATGTTCTGACGAACATTGCTTTAATCGCCAAGTTAGATTTATTTTAAAGAACAATGCAAAGCAAAGATCTTTGACTTTTCTAAACATTTTTTTTTTTTTTGATATATAATAAGTAAATATATTTAATTGATATAGTTATATTAGTTAGAGTCGCAGATGTAGAGCTACTATGTAGAAATGCTGTGATTAAATCGTTATTATTATTATTATTATTATATCGAGTTATCCGCCTCACCTCATCCAATAATTGTTAAATATCTGGTATATGCATTACAGACTATTTATTCATCTACTAACTCACTGCATACAGTGAGTTAGTAGATGAGTATAGATAGTCTGTATACTGTACATATACACAGACCATGTATATACATACATGTATATTCATGTACACACACTCTATATAAAGGCTATAAATATATTTATAATTCTGTTTAAGTTGCATCTTAATACTGTATGTCATTAGATTTAGATGTGTGAAGTTGATTGTCCAGGTTGTTGTTGTCTTGAGAAAGCTATCAACTTCACACATCTAATGATGCACCTATCATCGTCTTCCCCGAGGGGGGTAACCCCGGGACAGGGGCGGGTAAATATGGTGGAATGCAGAGGAATTGAAAGAAAAGTCTACCCCCGGACCCAGGAAATATTCAGTGATTTCATAACTAATGAAATGGGGGGTGGGGGAATGTGGATGATTTGATACTGAATACCGCTGGATTTCTTGACCTCAGGCTCAGGTTAAAAAGGTGTTTAATATAAAGCAATTTCACAGAATTTATTTGTCCAGCCAACTCAAAGATTCTCCTCCTTTCTCAGAATTGATGTTTATATTCATTTGACAAGCATATTAATTTTTTGTGTTTTGAAAAGACGAAAATTAGCATCCTATTAAAGGAACAATTGTGCAAACTCGAACAATGATGCTTAGAACAATGATTCAAAGATTCGGTACAAAAAATAACAAAGATTCTTTAACTTCCTTGCTATTTTTAAAAATATTAGTATTGAAGAGATACAAGCTAAGATGGCTGGGAGATTTGGCATCTGTATGAAATATCTACTGAATGCTTCTGGTGACATCAAAGGTCTTGACCCCGGGGAAGTAATGCTATCAATCGTTAATTAACACCCCCGGGTAAATTTCAAACTTTGTCGTTGCCTTTGTTGCATTCCCCGGGATTGCCCGGGGTCAGCCCGGGGTTACCCCCCTCGTGGAAGACGATGACAGGTGCATAATATCCCTGTATTCTATTATAATAAAAATTATATGTGGAATTGGCAGCAACAACAGTGAATAATTTTCACAAAATACAACATTGAATTGCAGGGGGGCTACATCTCATGATACATTGCGGTTGTGAATTTGATTTTCATTTGGTTACTTCACATGAACAGTGTCCCAATAATTTTGACCAGGATTGTTGTCTTTTTAACTGATGGCATATTTTAAGTGATCAAATTATTGATGACTGCAATACATGGCTATTCTTGCATATAATTCACCAACCTACTTCAACCATGTATAATACATACTGATCTTGTAAATCATTCACATTGTACAGTATCTATTTATTGTTCATAATTACAACAATTGTGCTGTACATTAGTTGGTTTATATTTGGAAATACAAATGCCATTATATTATTTATAGAAGTTGAGTTTAAGGGAGTGCTCATTATTACTCGGGCCTCCCCCTGTTGGGGAGAGCACGAGTCTTAAAAAGGGCTCTGTTTATTTGGCAATGTCGCGAAATGGCAATTCTTGCATCATCCCACTTGGGACTGGGTACGAGATCGATCTGAACCACTGCATATATTTATGCGCCATTGTCATATTTTTAATATTCATCTGGTTACCTTTCCTCGAGTGTTCTTCACTGAAAATATTTGATGTTGCTGGCAGTATCTTGATCTCACGATGCTTACAATCGCACACGTCGATCGCCGAAGACCTACGGCTACACTAAAAGATAACGAGCGATTTAGACGGTTGGTGCCTTGGTGGTCTCTGTCTGCGATCTGAGATCTCGATAACTGTACACTGAAAATGCCGTACCTGTACGCTGATGTGTACTATTGTTTAACTAATTGTTTAACAATTTAATATGAAACTCAACGTATGAATGCTTTTTGAAAATATGTTAACTGTTCTGAGGTAACTGTAATATTTTTATAAACTTTGTTGCCTGTATTGTTTATTGTTATCATGTTATGTTATACAAAACAAAGTCGATGCTATAGTTTATTGTTTCACACATACAAAGTACTATTATTAAAGTATGCAATGTTGCTATCGAATTTTACCCTGTTTCACTTATATTGATATTGATATTTTACCTGTAAGCTTAAATGGGGCTCCAAAATGTTCTGGGTTATCAGTAAGTTTGTATCGATTGTTCATATTATTATATGCGAATGCTTACAAATGAACGTACAGACCTCTGACACTCATTGTTGCCATTGAGTAACCTGTTTCACTCGATATTTTACCTGTAAGATTAAATGGGGCTCCAAAATGTTCTGGGTTATCAGTAAATTTGTATCTATTGTTCATACATGTATTATTATACACAAATGCTTACAAATGAACACACAGTATATAAATCTCTGACACCCATACCAACTATCAAGATCAAGGAGTAAAGAGTTTGTTGTTGTTTGCTGGTTTACCAGTGACGGGTCTGAATTTTGGCCTTGACTACACGGAAAGCGAGTTGACTCGCTAACCGAGACAGTAACATAGTTAACGATGCAGTAATCTGTCTTTATATTACAATTAGCTAGCTGGCTGGCCCACTGGACTAGTCACTAGTATGTATAAAGCCTCTCAAATAATAAATATGCTAAAATTATGAATATGTTTACTGGCTCAAAATGTTATATAACTTCAAAGAAATAATGATTTTTAATTACATTTCTTTAAACTGTTTATAATAGCTTATGACACCTTGCTACTGCCAGCTAAATGGTTTGATTTACTGCTATGCCTTATACACTGAGAAAAAGATTAACTGATTTAATACTTGCTCAAACTAAACCTGTTTGCCAGACTGACCATATGAATTGTTATTACATGAGCACAGGCCGGCTCGCTTGCCAGGCTAGAACTGGATTAGGTCAGCAAACAGGGTGGCTCATTTGGTGGGGCAGAATTCTCACCTTCGTATAATCAAAGCCGTTGGCCAACACTATGTTATGGGTTTGCAATGATGGAAAATTTAACCACCCCTGCACTGACAGCCGTATCATCACATGTGCCTACAACTATAGATTTGTGTATATTGAATTCAAATCACTGAATTTGCCTACAATGTCTTTCAACAAGCCACAAGCTCAAGTAGCCCGAGTTAACGCCTAGCGGGCGTCTTGTTTTAATATGGTTTGGGGGGTTGTTTAAAGCATAGGCAGGGGGGTGCTAGCCTGATTTTTCTTTGTCCTCATTCTGCCCTAAAAGTAGCCCAAGTTAACGCCTAGCAGGCATCTTGTTGTAATTAGATTTAGCGACTTTATATAAATAGCTGTAGACGCTCCTTTTCCCGTAGCGCTCTTCCTAATTATAACGCCCTTCCTTTACGTAGAAATAATACCACTATATTTCGTTTATATCGATATGTAACTCCCAATTCGGGCCTAGGGTATATAAGAAACTAAACAAAGGCAATAAAGGAGAGTTCTGACTGAAAGCCTCGATCAAGTGTGTGATTCGGTACGCTACACAGTCAACAATTTCCAGTGGCACTGATAATGGTAGATTGGTAGGGTCCTGAATCTGTCACAGACCTCTCCGTTGTTGATATTCCACGCAGTCCACTCACCGATAATGAATCAGCATATCGATCCGTTGTCTGATATGTTGATATGATTTATGGTGAAGGAAAATTTCGAGTGTTGGAATACATACATTTTAAGACCAAACCGTGACCAGTTGCGAAAAAATGCAACTTCAAGGCCTTCCGGCTGGAATTGAACCTGCGATGCTAGTGTAGTGCTCTGACCACTGAGCTACGGAAGCCGTTGCCGAGAGCCTAGTCACGAGTTCTGTATATATGGTGGTAGTAATGCCGGGATAAGATTCTGGGTATATTATAGGTAATATTTGTCATCTCACTCGATCAATTAACTACATGTTGAAAGGATTTATAGTGAAGGAAAATTTCGAGTGTTGGAATACATACATTTTAAGACCAAACCGTGACCAGTTGCGAAAAATGCAACTTCAAGGCCTTCCGGCTGGAATTGAACCTGCGATGCTAGTGTAGTGCTCTGACCACTGAGCTACGGAAGCCGTTGCCGAGAGCCTAGTCACGAGTTCTGTATATATGGTGGTAGTAATGCCGGGATAAGATTCTGGGTATATTATAGGTAATATTTGTCATCTCACTCGATCAATTAACTACATGTTGAAAGGATTTATAGTGAAGGAAAATTTCGAGTGTTGGAATACATACATTTTAAGACCAAACAGCGACCAGTTGCGAAAAATGCAACTTCAAGGCCTTCCGGCTGGAATTGAACCCGCGACCCTGCGATGCTAGTGCAGTGCTCTGACCACTGAGCTACGGAAGCCGTTGCCGAGAGCCTAGTCACGAGTTCTGTATATATGGTGGTGGTAATGCCGGGATAAGATTCTGGGTATATTATAGGTAATATTTGGCATTTCACTCGATCAAACTACATGTTGATTTATGTTGATTTATTCATCCAACATTTATTTATGTTAATTTTTCATCCTCACATGGAAATTTACAACACTGTGTTGCAGTTTGTGGGATGTAAAATGATGGCTCGACAAGAGTAACTTATATTATAACAGTAACTTATATTATTAAGCCGGAAATTGGCTTAATAGATTTTTGGACAGATGGCGCACCAAACTGCATTATATCAAACCATGATGTTATCATGTTTCACCTCGATAATGTTTAGTGCTCTGGATTAATTTAGGGGAAAATGGCACCAGAAAAAATGTCACCGGAAAAAGTGGCACAGGAAAAAATGGCACCGGTAAAAATGGCACCGGTAAAAATGCCACCGGAATAATGACTGACACGAAAAAAATGGCACCAATTTATACGGAAATTTATAAGAGCCTTTGTAAAAAAAACAGACATTCAACTAACACGGCTATTGGATCCGTCATGACAAGTGAAGTTTTTAACGAACCCTTGAAACAATGTAGTGTTCGCTTGACTCCAACGGATATGAGTTTGTTTAGTAATCTGCTTGTATACATGAAGCCCCCAAAGCAAAGCTTCATTCCGCCATTATTACTTGCAATTACTTCCATTTCGGCACACCGCGTGTTTCAAGAATGAAGCCAGAATAACAATCATATGAAACTTTCATCGTATTTATGTGGTTGGTATGAGAATGATTTCTAGAAAGCTAGTATTTCGTTGGTTATTTGCAAAGCGTCAGTGCAACGGAAATGAGATGACTCAACTATATTGGAATTTGCTCTGATGGCGAAAACAAGTTATTGAAATGCTAATTCTATAGAAATTCAGAATTGAACCATGCATAACTCATTTAATGGTATGTTTTTCTCCGAAAATGTGTAGTGCGAAAATTACAGTTTGAGTTTCTGGGTAGTGCCATTTTTCCGTGTCAGTATTTCTGGTGTCATTTTAACCAGTGCCATTTTTACCGGTGCCATTTTTCCGACACCGCTCTGAATAGCACTTGACCCCAGCAGGGGCATCAGATTCTCATCGACGATAACAAATTCGACCGTGTGCTTTCGGTTTGTCAGTGGGATTGCGAATCGAGAGTCGCGTGGTTTCTTTCGTTTCAGTTCGGTCATATTCCACAGCGTCTTGTTTGTGGACCTCAGTGCCCGTTTTTCTACATGGTACGTCAGTGAATGGTTTACCGATGAAATACAGTCAATGTGGAAATTAACCGGACTTCCGTGGGTTGTTGTTGTCATCGACCCCATTCACGGCCTCATGTCTAGGACAGCAAGAACCCGAGTTAGGATTCGAGTTAGGATTTCTTTCATATCTTTCTGTGTAAAGACGTATTTTTACGTCTGTCGATACACGATTTTTTAAGCGGCGTAACCTACTCGATATCACACTATAAAACTTTACTAAATGAATTTTAATACGAATATATTATTGCGGTGTCTAAACTTATCGTCATTCAATTTAAATACCGGTGAACTTTACGGCAGGCTACGGTCGACGCGAATCTTTGCCACAAATCTTTCCTAACGGGGTAGGGTGCAGCGTGGCAGCAATAAAAAATCTAAATCTAAACAGCTAAACAAAGATCAAAGACTATACTGTCGAAAATAATATATTCAAATTAGTTGGCAGTACTGTGGAATTTTGTAGTCGAGGGGTTCATTGGGAGTTTATTTTTCTATCCACTTTTCACGGGTGACATTACAAAACACAAAGGAGTGAATACACAAAATGATACTTAATAAACGCGTTATATCTTTGCTATATAAAACGTATTTGCGTTTACGGTTTGGAAGCCCAGACATTAAAATGATGTTTCCGCTTGAAACGTCGAACATGCGTGCGTGCGTTTTGATATTTTCGGCGAGCATTCGTTGGTTTTGCTGCCTCTAGACTAGTTTTTCCTGGTGATATTGCGCTAGATGACTGGCTACACACTAAAGGGTTAATTTCTTTTTCAAATTAAATGTTTTAGTATTAAGCTAAGGAATTCTCGACGCATTGTCTGGTCTTTAAACATCTGATAAGAAACTAAGAATGAAATAAGTCAGGCAATTGAAACGCATGTTGAATTAAATTTTAAAACGAATCCTAACTCGAATCCTAACTCGAGTCCTAACTCCAATCCTCAGACTCCAATCCTAACTCGGGAGACTAACTATCTCCTCATGTCTCACAGTCACGCACCCATGTAATCCGAGTCGCTCGTGCATGCTCTCATACATGTCTTCTGAAACACCGTGAGTTTGGGCTTTCTTTCGCGACTCTCGTAAACATACATCGACGAAATTGTTCCTTTTACCACAGATAGCGATAGCTTTTTCTTCTGTAGCAAGCGCTTTCGTATATCATTGTCTCGGACCCCATGGGACAATCCGGTCTCGAATGAGCGAGTCGTTGAGAGTCGAGACATGTACAGAAATGACATGTTTGGGCTAATGTGCGGAGCTCTGTAATATAGGCAGAGACGGGATACGTTTTCCTTCTGGACTCTACTGTTGAATTTGTACCTTTCGTAGGTTTCGTTCTTTTCTTCGACGGCGAATTTGTCAAAAGTCTCGATTATAGCACTGAGTTTACCCTTGTTTTCTTCGGTTAGATCAAAAGTGTTGAATGTTTTTACTGCCTCGCTTTCTATGGAGTATATAGGAAGAGAGCGACCTTATATTCCTCAGTCTGTTTGTATAGCTGAGTTAATACAGTGTAGTGGTTCCAGTGCTGTTCGCTGAGGTCAGGTCGGTAGGAGGTTGCAAGATAAGATTCAATCTTGCGCTTGACGGTTCCGCGGCTACGGTAGCTATACTGGTTGCTCCTCATGTTCGCTCATCGTCTCTGGCTGTTCTGAGATCTAACCCGCTGCCATCATGTAAGGTTTGGATATATATTTATTCAAAATCAGTGGTGCTGTATATACATGCGTGTTGCTTGATTGCAAAATAGTCTAGTAAGTGAAATACACGCTAAATCATGAAATCATGATATCTGCACGTCACAAGATCTACCCCTAGTAGGATCACAAACAACCTGTTTCAGGGGAGCGCACTAGATAATAGTCGCCAGAACCATGTTGAGCCCGTGAACACCACTAACCCAGCGGTGACATGTTCGTCGTAAAACAGTCGCAAAACGCTCGTAAATCTACAAAAACATTATTTCAAAATATGTAGAAGAGCGTTCATGCAGAAGAATACATGACAAACTCTCAATCCTAGACCACTAGTAAATTTGATCGTTTATCATCGATAGTCAAAACGGAAATGTAGATCTTTTCCAAAAGGCAAACGACGTTATTCGGGATTTCGAAATATCAATCGCAACAACGTATGTAGCCTGCGAGGTTTCAAAATATATTTGTGGACTGACAAAATATATTTGTGGACTTAAAAAATATATTTGCCGACAAACTATTTATGCGCATTGGTCCATATAGTCGTAAAGTCACTTACTAGTCATAGACGCTTTTAAATAAGTGATAAAACGTGTTGTGCTGCGTAGGCAGTGTAGAAATACAAATCAAATATCTCAGTAAAGGGGTTGGTGTACGGCCGAAATAGCGTACGTCGTGTAGTGCAATGCGATGTCCCTCTCCTTCCAAATGAGTAGTCCAACGTTTCGAGCGAAGGAACTTCGTCAGAGTGAAACCGTAAAGTGAAATAATCACTCAGTTATTACTTCACAGTTTACGTTTCACTCTCTGACGAAGGGCTTTCGCTCGAAACGTTAGACAACTTCCACACTATTTCATAGACTTGCTCCAAATCTGACTCTTGATTGTTTCGGGTTTGTTTAAAGACGGGTTTGTCTTCTCGAAACAAACCCGTCTTTAAACAAACCCAAAACAATCAAAGAGGCAGACTTGAAGCAAGTCTAACTATTTCACTATTTCGGCAGTACACTTCACTTTCCGAGTTCTGACCGTTTGGCGAAATGGTTCGTAATATTTACGACGAACATGTTACCGCTGGGTTAGTGGTGTTGGCGGGTTCAACATGGTTCTGGCGACTACTATCTAGTGCGCACCTGTTTCAGGTTATGATCCATCAGAAAATCAGTATTATATGAAGTAAAATCAGTAATATTGTCAGAAATAAAACACTAGACTTGTAACTTGACATGAAATCAGTGAAGACGAATGTCAGATCTGTGTTCTACGAGAAATAATATATAAACAATCCATTCAATAAATTGTACTGTGTATCTTGGTTTTCCGCTTGTGGTATACAGACACTACCAAATGATTAAACGAAGCATTAATAGTCATAGCGTTTAATTAACACAATAAACTACGAGTTCTTATCAGAAGTGAAATGCTGCCTCTGGACTGACACAGGAGCAGTGGTACGAGGTTGGAGCAGTGTTCAGGATCACTGATCAAGCATGCCAGCAGAATGATGCCAGAAATTTCTATAGCATATAGAGAATACAATAAATAGACTATAGAATCTACACCACATATCAAGGCGATCATATTACATATAGCCTTGTAATATTAAAATAACATATGGTAATCATATGGCGCGTTTATGTCAAAATTCAATGTTTGAACGCCATACATCTAATTCGAACAACATTTACTCGAAAGAGCAAGCCATAAATTTTCCATGATCAAGCGACACTTCTGCCATTTGCTGGCGGTCGTGCGGTCATGTTTCAAATCGAACAAACGAACGGGAATAGGCGTTAACTCGGACTACAGGCTACTTGGGCTTGTGTATGATTGAGTGTATGTAAAAGTACGCAGCACAATTCGTACGGAATATACCGCAATTTGAAAGGCAACGAATGACGGAATGAGCTATGTTTATATTGAAGTAAAACTGAGCTAATATATTGTAAGCAATGATAGTATTAAATTTGGACAATTGGATATCTAAATGTAAACAATGTCGAACTGCGAACTATGTTGAACCGTGTAGCTTTGTTTTGTCGATAGAAACTGATGTCACGCTTTAACTTGTGCAGCAGCTACAGGCATGTAAACTTTTAAAATTTAAATGGAGCGCTCTGTGGAAACCACGCGCTTGACGAATGACATATCACGAATATCAAGGCATGTTCGATATTGCGCTTTTTTTTAAAAAAACTAAGTAAGGTAGCACAATAACGTTTACGTATATTGTAGGCAGCCATAAATTATCTTTGTTTTAAGGTATAAGAGAGCTTGTAGAGTTGATTATTTGTCAAGAAAACGTTCGACGTATTTGGGTTAAATTACGATGCTGTTTTTGAAGATGGCGGCCAAATTATATTTTAATTTCGTCGTCAATAAGGACGATACAAATAAGAAACATACAGCGATTGCGTTTGTTATCGAAATATCGGGTAATCGTGATTCTTGTCCACAGGCTCTCAAATACACTCGAATTTCGGCAGTTCATAAGCAAAGCGAAAACAGACAAAACAGCGGAGTCGATTTTAGTGTCAACTATTCGATAACTGGTTATTCTTACCGTGAAAGAAGAGAAGCAATCTTTCTGTAGTTTGGGAAGACAGCGGAAGACAGCGAAATAGAACATGCGCAGTTTTCCCTAGTTTTCCTAGTAAGTGTCTTCTCAAATCATAAGAAATTAGATTCAAGATAATTTAAGAAAACAATTGTGTGGAAGACCACCTTAATATGTTGTAGTGGCAAAGTTATTAAAAATCCTCCCGCCTAATGTGAAAGAATCAAAATGGTAAATAATAAATCGTAAGTAAATATTCATCTAACAACATCAACAAACGAAGCCCTCCTCATCAAATAACAATCACAAACTCAGTGAATTTAAAATGCACTTCATGCCGGTAAAGATTTCTCATTGCACTGAGCTAAACGAAATGAGCGTGGAGATGGAGATGAAATAAGAAATGAACCTTATTCATAAACTATGACAGTATGCAAACAAAAGTACCAACGTACATGCTTGGGAATATATACATAGACCTAAAAACGTTCTCATATTATGGCATCTCTCGAAATGGAATCTCAACCAGCCCTAGTTTCTATTTCTATCATTTACGTACAGCTGATGATACGGTCCTGACGCATACCTATAATTCTTATCAAATCCATTCCTTCCACAGGTACAAGGATCTCGCAATGCCAAAACTCCCCATTTCTTGGACAGCAACGAAAATACGGTCTGATCGTTTCTGTTACCTTTGAAGTTGGCCAAATCCGGTAGACCCATGACGTTTTCTAGGTTGGTAGATATTCTTGGATCAGAGGTGTATGCCAAAAATTCCATCACAAACTTTATTGTCGCACACGTTTTCATAAACACAAGCATGCTGGTCATTCTTTGTCTTTGTCCTTTCTGGTAGACGCGTGGATCGTCCATTCCCATCAGCACGAATGCGTCCCTTTTTGAGTGCTCACTTTCTTGATTTGGTATGTGAAATGAAAGAATGTTGTGTGCCATGCATAACTTGAACAATGGTCCAGCGTCCTTGTTAAAGTATAACCCAGCATCTTGGTAAATAAGCATATCTCCATCGTTCATCTTTGTCAACAAAGTCTTGAGAATGATGTAAGGTTTCCAAAGCCATAACCCGGCCCCTTTTCGTTGACGCAGTAATTTGCGGTTTGCGATCTGAAACGGTGCTGATAAAGCCGACAAATCTAAAGCTTCGGCGTAGTCGACTTTGGCAAAGTCTATCGCTTTATTGACCGCTCTTTCTTTTGATCCTTTACAACAATTGTGGCCATATGTCACCAAATATTTCCTGGCCTGTATGGTGCTGCTTGTCACGTTGTAATGCTCAAATTTCCTTCGAGTTTCGCTCGAATCTCCTTGCTCCCAAGGATAATTCCAAAGAAGTTTCGTCTTGGCGAGAACATCCAAATTGATCCTCTCGTGAAACTTCCATCTTGTGTGGTTGGTTTCAAACGGCAGTTTTATCTTCTCGCCGTTTAACATCTCGCGAGCAATTTTGTACAACTGCGGACATTTTTTCTCGTCCTTGGTTCTGTCGACGTGAAGTCGCGAACTCGAGAAATGCTCGGCTCTTCTTGAGAATTTCCAATTTTCCTTTGACGTCTCGCCGTTGCTGGGAAAGCTTTCGGAAAGTCTAAGACAATCGATATTTTCTTGTGCTGATATGTCAACGGCTGGCGAGTCATCGTCCAACGGCTCGCGACGTGCTGTGTGGAAAAAAGCGAACTTGAGGTTGGCCACGATAAGAATCGAGAGCAGCAAAATCATCTTCTTCCTCACCGTCATCCTTTCGCTTTGCTTTCACGCCCACTAATAATAATTTTTTTACAAAGTAACATCAACTATTGTTTTGACAAAACAGACTTAGCATAATCTTGAGACTTGCATTAATAATAATAATAATAATAATTTATTTCTTCAGTGCGCATTTACAAAAATTTCGCGATGCTCATTGCAATAAAATATTAAAAAGTATACTAAAAAATTATCAAACTCTAGAATCTAGCAATAAGTTTGGATAAAAAGGAATGTCTTAAGTTTAACTTTAAAAATGTCAACAGATGTCTCTAATCTTAATTCATTTGGTAGGCTGTTCCAAACTGCCGACCTGCCTTCCTAAATGATCGATCTCCGTACGTTTTCGTCTTTGTCCTGGGTTCTTGAAGCAAGTTCCTCGAGGATGATCTTAAGCACTGCGAAGTTTGATAAGGTAGCAAAAGGTTACAATTCTAGCTGCAGTGTTCTGCACATGTTGGAGTTTCTTGATCTCACATTGGACACATCAATTTGACTGCGCCGTTTCGGCCAAAAGGTGGACAAAAGGTCGAGACATCAATTTCTATAGTCGAGAATTATATTTCAGTGGTCGAGAATATTATATCTATAGGTGAGAATGCTATTCTCATAGTCGAGAATGTTATACCTATGGTCGAGAAATTCATGTCTATATTCGAGAATTTTATGTCTATAGTCGAGAAATGTATATCTATAGTCAAGAATATTTTTATGTTTGTAGTTGAGAATATCATTTTGGTAGTCAAGAATATTTTATGTTGATGCATGTCGAGAATTGTAGTTCCATACTTGAGAATAATCACGTTGAGCGTTACGGGGAGGGCATTTACTTTTTTCGAAAGGGGAGTGACTCCAAACAACAACGATCTACAATTTACTAAGTATAGGAGTGGGCAGGACGTGATGTTCCATATTTCTTCCCATCGCGCTTTAGTTTCAACATAGTTAGCCCAGACTAAAACAATAAGTAGTTTGTAATTCGCTAGCTCGCATTCTCACTGAATAGTAAAACATAAAATTGTTAAACAATAACTGAAAAATCTGTTCTTCATGACGACTATAGCTGATTTTCATTTTGTCGTTGTACATATATATAAAGGACGGGTAAGTTTCCATTTTGGCTAACTTGTATTTTATACATCTGTATAGCGTCTTAAGAGTTTACGAACGAAACTGCATTCCTCAGATTGGGGTCTGAGAGATCGGAAATAATTTAACAAGATACAAGATCGCTATCGATGATAATTTCGCAGGAATGTTTAGTCTGATTCGGCTTCTATGCACGAATTACTAAGGTAAGAAATAATGACTGACGACAAGTCTGAAAAAGGTAGAAGGCTATTATTACAGGGTCTATTTGCTGCCTCCCCTCTGTTCACAAATCCGGGGGGAAACGGGGGAGGGAGATGCAGGTGCGCTCATGAAGTGGTCTTTGGTTGAGGATTTGGTGGATATAATTATAATATACCATGAGTAATCAAAGATTATGTAAGTGTGTTCCACGCTTGTGGACCAGTAAATGGAGAATGAGGATTGGTTTACAACCATAAAATTATTCTGTAAGGGTAAGGTTTCCCGTTCATTAAACCGGCGAAGAACATATTCTCAAACAACAAAATGATTGTAAACAACGCATTCAATTCCTTTATAATTCCCTTTGGTCTTATAGGTTGGTCCTCTACCTTGGTTAGGTCCTCAAACTGAAGAGGACATCGAAGGTCTGGACAAGAATGGTCAGAAACACTTAACTACTTGTCCATATTGCCTTCACTTCTGACAACATTGAAACACTTTATGAACGCGATATCGAATACATGGAACACACTGCACAAAAGGTATTTTATTCTTTTATTTAAAAGTATTTATACACATTGAGTAGCTTTAAAAGCTTGGACAGCATTCAAAAATAGGTACTGGAGTCTGGACGGGTACATATGTCTTCTGACATTTGAGTTACAGAGAAATGTGAGATAAGTAAGTTCATTGGCTTGTGTCCATTCTTTGTGAGTATGTCCGAGGCTATAAGAACAGGTGTTGAACTAGAAGATAGTTTCGCGCTAAGTTGTCACGATATGCTACGGAATGGGGGCAAACATTTTAAACATATTTGGAAATTATAAGTTTATTTAAATCATATAGGTTGTAGGCTAGCAATGTCTGAAATCGTATTTCTTTTACTGTTATATCTACGAAAGTTTAGCGAAGGTGTAGATCATGTTTAAGTTAATTGAGACGCGTTTGTGTAAACATTAATACCCGTTCTCGGGCGATTTTGAAATTCCTGGCAGTATCATTATTAAATTTAAACCACATGAGCCGACCACTGAAACACAAAATATAGCGCCTGGCCAAAAATGTCGGTCATTGCAAACACACTGACCGCACTGTCCTCGTTCAAATTCGTATAGTACGTGAACTTTACACACAAGAACCTAACCAAAATATTGGTCAGTGTAAACACAATGGCTCTGATAAACAACAAAAGTAGTTCAATACCTATCGTGGACCAAATAAGCGAAGGAAGGAGTCTACTCGGAGAAGCAACAAACGATATCGGCGAACTTTCGCTGTCTTCCGGAAAGTGTTCGGTTGTGACGTAAGTGCCACAACCAAACAATTTCGAGAACTAAATGTTTGCTGACTACGTCAGCGGACACAAAAACGAATTACACCCATAAACGATACATAACAGACGAGTTTAATTACCATTAACTACACACAATTACTCTCAAACTCTCCAAATATTTGGATCAAGCAATACAAACATGGTCAAAACCGTCTCTTATGTCTTTCTGTTATAAACAAATGAACTGAAGTATAACAATATATTGAGAATTATAACGAACAATTTCGTTACCAGTTGCAAACCTTACTTCATGCTGTATTGTATGCCGTATACTGCTAATATATTTATGGAATTGAAAATATCAGACGGTCTTCAATCCTCAACGATAATCCAATCTTTTTTCAGGACTTAAAACATGATTTATCAAGCACGTGTACTGTGAGGGTGGGGAGAGTGGTGGTGGTGGTGGTGGTGATGGTGGTGGTGGTGGTGGTGGTGGTGGTGGTGGTGATGATGGTGATGATGATGATGATGATGATGGTGGTGGTGGTGGTGGTGTTGGTGGTGGTGATGATGATGGTGGTGATGGTGGTGGTGGTGGTGGTGATGATGATGATGGTGGTGGTGGTGATGATGGTGGTGGTGATGATGATGGTGATGATGATTATGGTGGTCGTAATGGTGACAATGATGGTGGTCGTAATGATGATGATGGTGGTGGTGGTTGTAATGGTGATGATGATGGTGGTCGTCGTAATGGTGATGATGTTGCTGTTCATCATCATGATGGTGATTCTATTATTTAATTCTAGGCGATGACCGACGTTGTCAAAACTCATTTAGAATCCAATTAGACTGTCTGTTCAAGACAGCTGCCATTACGCTTCCCGATGTGTATGAACGTGACTTTTAAAGAAACAAAATTGTTTTTTTCTAAAACAGAATATCCAATGACCTGCAGAAGAAGCCGCAAGAATGGAAAGCCATGCGAATAAAACGAAAAGTACGGAACATAAACAGAATGTTAAAGGTGCTGTTGTCCAAGGCAATTTCTCTTGCAACTTACAACTCAAAGGCGGTCGTGTAACTCTTCTAGTTTGCGATTACCATTTTGTTAGGTCAGAAATCCAGAAAGGATTCCTACATTTATTGTATTATATTGCATCTAAAGATAACTTAGCTGATATATTTACTAAGCCAATTCCTGGACCAAGGGTGAAGACATTTGTACCCATTATTCTAGGAATGTAAGGTTAAGCTTATTGTTATATATATTTACAGTTAAACGAGTTAATCGTTATATGTTTTATAATAAAATGATAAACATATTAGTGTTAACATAATCTATTAATATACAGGTATATTATGTTTGTAAAATACATCACGCGTGATCATTGTCTCATTGACACGATGTTGCTGTTCGTCTTCTATGTTCAATAAAGTATTAAAGAAATCTATCCTTGTTTATTTATAACCATCGTCATGACCAACCTCCTAACATATCGTTTATACATTGTTTTCCCTCACCTTTCGACGAAAAAAGACACTCCCTTATTTTATTTTTATTGAAACCTGTGAGCATCCCACGATTCATTGTGGCTATTACCCGAAAGCGCATTGCGGGTTTAGATTGAACAAATCGAGATTTTTCTGGTATAACCAATAATGTATCTGTATATCATATTACCAAATCTATTATACGCGGGGACTACTATAATGCCTCCTCGGGTTTTGGCCCTCTGGGGCTAATGAACAGTCGCTTACAATTACCTCACTGGTACATTCGCTTCAATTTCATTCCAGTTATAAGTATTTATTTACCTTGTTTTAGATTAAAGCAAAGCAATATTGATGTTCCACCGTATTTTATTGCTTGGTATTTATCAATAAAGATACGTAGCTCTCTTTTATTTTCATGCAAATCAACTCAGATATTTTCCCGCCAAAACTTACCGATCCGGAAAAGTCATTTACATATCAAAGAAATGTGAATATCTCCTGAACGAAGTGAGATGTGAAAGAGTTGTAAACACAAGTCTTTAGAATTTCTATCTTTCAAATGAAATAGTTTATTTCTCTTACAGTATCATGCCCTAGGGTTAGTTAAGTAAAATAGTTTATTTCGAACTGAATTTTTCACACCGCATAAGCACGTTAAGCTTGACGAGGTTTTCAACAAAAGACCTTTTGTTTTCCAACTTAATATGTAGCTGACTGCTGATTTGAAATTCAAATGATTCACTAGCTATCTGAACTCGTGTAAAATTTAGTTGTTGTAAAATTTAGTTCCGCGTGAAGGCTACAAGCTACTGAAACGAAGGTTCGTACATCTTACGTTGGGAATTGGAATGGTTGCTTTTTGAATGGACAAACTTCATACAGGTTAACAGACGAGGAAACTATATACTAAATGATTAAACAGAAGACAAAGAGGTAAAGTTGGTAGGTTAGAAGTCGTTTATTATAACGTTTTAAAACTGTCACTTTAAAGACATCGTTGTGTTATCATAGCTTTTACTTTTGGCGACGATATTTCGTACAAAGATAATATTAGCTTTGTCTTATCGTAACGTTATTTTGATGTGAACTGTATATTTGTGACAGAATATTTTATAACGAAGGGACGGGTTATAGGATCACTTTAGACTTCTAGGTCATTAGAAATTCAACGATGTCTATTGTTAATATACACACTGCTGTAGTGAATGTGGGAGAGCTTGCAGTAGACAGACGATACATGCACTTGCCTTTGAGGACTTCCCTTTAATGTAACAAAATGCGATTCTCTTCGCATATCTAGGAAACGAAGTAGTCCTGTACCTCCTCTTGTAGATAACCCCAATACGTTGGGTGGCCATTCTCTCACTGTGGTGCCTTCCCAAAAAGACCTCGGAGTTATGGTCACTAACGCTTACGTGGAGTTGTCATGATGTCACCCTGGTTGTGGCCAAGGCCAATCGGATGCTTGGATTTTTGTGGCGTCATTACAGCGCACATATCAGGCAAGATCGAAAGAGACTTCTTTATCTATCCTTAGTACCATCCCACTTTGGGTATGCCAGTGAGGTCTGGGCTACTCAATCTTGTATATCTGATCTTAAGTTACTAGAGGGAGTTCAGCGTTGTGCTACTCGTTTTATGAACTGTAGCCCTAATCCAGACGAAAGGCCTGGCTATAAATCGCTCTTGATAGCCTTAAATTTACTCCCAATCTCGTATTGGTTGGAGAGTGACCTGTGTTTTTTGTTTAAATGTATGAGTGGCATTTATAAACTTCAATTAGGTCACTTCATTTATTTTGCAAGTGGTCGTACTAGAAGTTCTGCTTCGTTAAATCTTCGACTTCAATATTTCCGTACCTCTCTCTTTACAGATTCTTTCTTTAATCGTATTGTTTCAATTTGGAATAATTTACCATCTCCCTCTTTCCAATCATTTAAAGTGAATCTGTATAAATTTTACTTGAATAAATTGGATATTTACTTCGAATCTGAGAGAGTCCGAACATGGAAGTCAATATGTTCAAAGTGCAGATCAATAGATCCCATGTGCTGTTGTTAACTGTATTTTAAATATTAAATTGTTTCTATATTCATAGTCTATATATATGTAGTCTGCCAGTTTGGGGACCTTGAGTCTGTTCGCTTGCCCCTCATCTAGCTTATCGTGTTAAATAGTCATATTGTTGTCATTTTTATGTTGTTTAGTATTATGTAATATGTAAACGAGTGAGCTTGGTGGTAGTTTCTAAATAAATAAACATATAATAAAATATATAGACGAAGAGTCGAAGCAGCGTGGTTTATGTAATTAAACTGAAGCCAAATACTTTGCTGAACAGATCGAGAAAATGTAAGGTATTTCTTTTATCAAACGCTGCCTTTTACCTTATCTCTTCGCTAGTATGTTTCGCTTCATGATTTTCACACCAATTTAAGAATTTATTTCCCATGTTTTTAAATGAATAACTTTAAAGAAAAGCAATACTGATGTTCCACCGTATTTTATTGCTTGGTATTTGTCAATAAAGATACGTAGCTCTCTTTTATTATCATTCAAATCAACTCAGATATTTTCCCGCCAAAACTCGTACCTATCCTGAAAAAGTGTACGACACTCACAGTGTATAGGCAGGCTCTATTTGGTGAGATTAGTGACCTATAATAACTATATAGGAGAAATATAGAGACTTTAAGCCAGATATTGCATAAGGATGTTTCTTACTTTAAGCCGACGTAGGACGCTGTCGCTATGGTGAGTTTGCAAATATTTGTTATTCAACAAATGCTTGCTTCTCTCTCTGGTATCGACGTGCTAACGACATGCTCTACTCGAGATGGTTCAAGTGTAGGCTCATGATTGGGGATTTTTTTACATATTCGTAATATCTGGGTCTTCCTTAGCAAAATCATAATATATCTTGTCAGCCGAAAATTTCATCTTCATGGACTTTTTTGCTGTTAAAGTTACCGGATGTGATGTCAGAAGAGGCATTTTTGTAGCATGAAGTAACAAAAGCAAACGTGTTTGGAATGCCTCTTGTGACATTAACGACTCATTCCAAATCTGTTTTCACAATTGAAAACGGTTAAATATTGGTCGAGATAACGTTCAAAATAATAACGACGAAGCGGGCCGGCTGATTCCGTATGTATTTAGACTCGGTAATTCCAAATCTGTTTTTAGAATTGAAATCGAGTAAATATTGGCCGAGATAACGTTCAAAATCTACGTACGACGAACCGGCGTTTTGGGATTTGTTAATATCGACAGATACACACGTAAAAATCTCACAGGTTGTAACAAGGTTGTTGGTTCAACATGCCTGTAACAGCATTGTCAACATGATAGAACATGACTGTTAAAATAACAAGACTGTTCAAGCATGTTCAGGCTTGTTGAATCGACAGCAGTTGTTCATAGAACAACCAAGTTCATGGCTGTTGTAACAACGCTGTTCAATCTTGTTATTTCATCATGCTCTGACAACATGTTGTATCATGCATGAACAATGTTGTTCAACACTGTTCAAGCCTGTTCGATCATCAGCCATGAACAATACTGTTCCAACATCCATGAACAGGCCTGTTGACAACCCTGTTCAAGCTGGCCAGTTCAACCCTGTACAAGCCTGTCGATATCAACCATGTTTTTGGCTGTTAACTACTCAGACAAATACAAATACGCGGTCTGACTCTGGGCACTGAGGACCATGGATGGGGAAAAGAAAATCTAGGGGTGGGGTGGGGGGGGTGGTGGGTTGTGGTTCAGAAAGGGTGAGCGGATTGTTGACTATTTATTGTGGATTCGTATTTCTAGTCAATAATGAGTATTTAACGATCTTTTCTTCTCTAAATAGGTGGTGAACCGAGGTGATCCCTACCCCTCTGAGGTTGCTGCTACAGTTCATCATCTCATGGAGAAAATTCGTTTTAATAATCCCTACAGAATAGTGTGGCAGTCAAAGGTAAGAACATTTCAGTTTATTTATTACGTTTAATAATAAAACATTTAAAGTTACCCTAAGATGAAATATGAGGAAAATTGTTCGCCGCGGCAGGGATCCATTTCTCACGAAAAGTTTGTACATATATTTATATATATAAGTTGGAACAAATCTCGTACACATGATTGGCTAAGACCAACCGGTAAGTTCCGAGTACACCTTTTGCGTGATCCGTTTTCATCGGCCAATATTCGTTGGGGAGAAAAACGGCACAAACATGGCCGATTAATTTTTAAAGTGTATATGAAATGAAAATTTTTATGATTGTATTTGAAAGAACGCTGAAATTAATGAAAAATGGCTTTTACATGTCTTTTATATCTTATTGCGTTCTCGAGTTATAACGCTTTGTGTAATTTGAACAATGACGTCATAAGTGTGACAAAGCACATGACAACACAACTGATAATCAGGTATATCTTCAGACCGGTTACACTAAACTGGCTCAAACTTTGCAGACATACTCAGTCAACAAAACTAAACATTGCTATAGTTCTTATGTAGTTGCTATGGGAACAGATTAGTTTCCAGGCCACTTTCTTTCTGTAAAATAAATGTTTGTTTTCCACCACATAGCAAGCAACTTTTTAAGTTTTTACCAGTTGGTATCTTTTTTGTCTAATGCTCAATGCTTGAAGACAGTTTAAAACAAAATACATGAAATTATTAAATTATTATTATTAATTGAAATTATAAAGTTAGGATGAAATTACAGGTGATAATCACAGGTCATGAAATGAATGAATCTGTAATTTCACCCTAACCCTAACCCCCACCTATGATTTACGTAAATTATCATATCAAAATACACAGAAATGCTGGTTGTCATGTGACAGGTCTGACGAACTAAATAAACAGGTTTTTACGAAGGGTATACAAGTTTGCGTAATATAATATAGGCACGTATGTTATCGGTCAGTATAACATGCAGAATGCAGACTGGATATATAACATGCTAATCTATCTTAACCAAAAACACAAATTCTTACCCTAAAACCCTAAAAGAAAACCCTAACACTAACGATAAAAATAAAAAATTAAAAAAAGAAGTAAAACAATTTTTAAGAAAAATTATGTGACCAGTCCAAGGTTTGAACCAGGACACTAGCGCACAAACCACTACACCAAGTAAGAATTTAACGATCAGGTTAGCTTATTTGGGGTAGTACTAGTGATTTGTGTCAGTATTTCTGAGCGCTAGTGTCCTGGTTCAAACCTTGGACTGGTCACATAATTTTTCTTAAAAATTGTTTTACTTCTTTGTTTTTTTCTTTTGTTTTTTATCGTTAGTGTTAGGGTTTTCTTTTAGGGTTTTAGGGTAAGAATTTGTGTTTTGGTTAAATTAGGACATTGGCAACAAAAATTAAGTTTGTTTTATTTGAAAGAACTCTTAAAATAATGAAGAATATTAATTTATAGTTCTTTCATATTTTACTTAGTTCTTGAGATATTTAGACTCATGCAATATTCAAATGAGATGATCTATGACGTCATAACCTGGGAAAACTTTAACATATTGAAAATCGTGAATATCTTTATCATTATTAAATGAAATTACTTGAAACTTTGCATGTAGATACATACCACTAAACTGAAGATCATCGTTCAAGTCTTATGGTTGCCATGGTAACAGATTATTTTACAGCCCTCTTGATTTCGAAAACAAAATTATTTGTTTTCTCTTCAGTGCCGAACCTTTTTGGGTTGGTACCTGTTCAACAAATGTTCACTGTCATAGCCAATTCGAAACTGAGATTTGAAGTTGGTACAAAGTCTACTATGTCAGAAAACAAATAGTTTTTTTTCGAAATCAAGAGGTCTGTAAAATAATCCGTTACCATGGCAACCATAAGACTTGAACGATGATCTTTAGTTTAGTGGTATGTATCTACATGCAAAGTTTCAAGTAATTTCATTTAATAATGATAAAGATATTCACGATTTATTCCCAGGTTATGACGTCATAGATCATCTCATTTGAATATCGCATATAAGTCTAAATATCTCAAAAACTAAGTAAAATATGAAAGAACTATAAATTTATATTCTTCATTATTTTAAGAGTTCTTTCAAATAAAACAAACTTAATTTTTGTCGCCAATGTCCTTTAAGATAAACGTTAGTTTAATAGAGGTAAATACATCTCATTTCGGGCCCCGAGCACTAGCTGATGGTGACTGCATGTGTAACTGTATTAACTGATTAGCTCGATACGACATTTCGTGTAAAGAAAACTATTGTTTTTCGGAAGGTGAGTTTTATAACATGTTATATACCCAGTGTGCAGATTATACTGACCACGTATGTTATGTATTTCGACTCGCTAATTCCAAATCTGTTTTCAGAGTTGAAAACGGTTAAATATTGATCGAGATAACGTTCAAAATAATATACGACGAAGTGGCCTTCTGATTTCTAAGTACATTTAACGAATGTGAATTAGTTAATTACTTGGGCTACCTCTGTGGTAGCCAAGTCTTAAAATGGGCTCTATTTTTTTCCTCCGTGCTATTTATGTCGAGAATCTGCATTACGTCATCCCGTTAGGCTTTGCGAAACATGCGAGAAATGATTACAAAACTATTATGCGTACAAACATCAGTTCAGTACTTCAGTTCATCCTTGTTGTTAATGAATCGCAGTCGGAAAAGCATTTACAAGACCTGTAAACCCGCGAACTATTATGCAAAGATTCTGTCCAGGATAACTCATGGATGAGAGAAACATAGATGAGATATAGAACTCGCAGAACCATGGACGAAACGTCAACATGAGAGCAATGTCTTGGAAAGGTTTACCGAGACCTGTAAACCCGCAAACCATTGCAAAGATTCTCTCCAAGACGGAGATGGACAGCCTAAGGAATGGACAGCCGAAGCAGGGGCGGATCCAGACGGTTGCAAAGGTTGCGCTTGCAACCGTCAGATTTTCAGAGCCGAATAATTAATAACAATAATAACAGTGAGAGAACGTCTTTTATCTTATTCAGACTGATAGATTTTCGAATCTTGCCCAATAAACAGATAACACACAAAAAAGTTCTATTCCTCTATCAATCAATACAAAGTTTCGTTCTTGTCACCTCCTATAATACTTGAAGTAAGAATAATATCAGGCCGCATCACTCCCTCATCACTAGAGCTCTGGGAACGAGAATGTGTCAGCCCTTATGTTGGAATTACTTGAAGTAGCAATAATCTTCCGATGCCGGCAGCTGAGGAAGCTCTGATCATTGGCCTGCGACACGAAGTTCAAATGCGTGTCGCAAGCCAATGGCATTGTTTCTTCATAGTTGCCAACCTCGTTCCCAGGGCCTTCGCGGTGCTAGGCAAGATGGCGGGCGAGGCGAGCGAAGGCCCTGGCAAAGGCTGAACCACGTGACAAAATATTCCACTATATGTGGAAAATTTCCCCGCTAATTTGTCTACTGTTAATCATGAGAGACTCAGTACTAGTGAGATGTTTTTCACTTTTCCCAATATGAACAAATATGAACATCGAGCGTGTCGTAAACTAATTACTTTACCAGATCACCTGGTTTATGGAATACAGGCCAATACATGATTCCAGGGCCGTAGCTAGTGGGGGGGGGGGGGGGGTGTGGGGTGTGGGTGGGTGGGGTGTTACACCCCCCTAGCATTTGAATTTTTGAATTTCAGGTAAATTTACAGCTTGATTTAAACCGAAAATCAGGTAAACTATGCACCAATTGACTTGTCCGAAAAGCACACCAAGTGTAAAAAATATACCTCAACAGAACTTAACAGTCTCCGATAATTATCACAATTCGAAATCATAACTTATACTTCATGTAAATATCAATCATTGTGGTATTGCATCGACAGACAGACGACAGTTTCCGATTGTGCGACGACGAGCCCGGCGGTGATATGGCGCTTAATATCATAGAGATCATAAATAAAACTAGAGGGGGCACTTTGAGGAAAATCGGGTAGCCAATTGGCCATTGACTCAGTTGGAGGCAAAATAACCCACCCGGATGTACAATTACCAGTTCCCAGAACTCTGCCTAGACCACTAGTAGGAGGAGAATTTTAATGTTTCTAACATTACGTCTGACGTCTATAACTGAACAGACAACGGCAAAATGGAATTAATTTGTTTTATATTATAAAAATTGGAAACAAACCATTCAAAAGGCTTATTAGCTCTTTGGCGATTTCTGGGGCATGAAAAAGATAAAAGCAGTCGGCTGACGTGAGCTGACGTGACCGTGCATCTGTCCTCTATTCTCCTGTCTACCTGTTTGAGCAGTCTACAAACGAGCATGAATTTACCATGACTGGTTTCCGAAAAAAAGGTGTATTAGCACATGTGCAGTTTCAACACGGTTTTTGTTTTTTACACTGTCAAAAGACATGAAAAACAACGAGCGACCAATCACCAGGTATTTTTTACATCCGGGTGTGCTATTTTGCCGCCAATTTCTCCAAGATGGCGGCGTTCAATTTACTGAAATGAAGATTGGATGCCCCCTCTAGTTTTATTTATGATCTCTATGTTTAATATGGCGTTCAATGTTTTTGAATTTTAGTCGAAAGCAAATGCGAAAAAAATTTTAGCCGATGCGAAATGGACTTAAATATGTGTAAATTGCGATGTAGATAACTCTGACTGAACGAAAAATATTTTCAGGTAAAATAAGAAATAATTTCGAAAATCGGTTGATGGGCCATATAGCAAGTCACGGGTGACGTCAGAGCATAAGTATAATAATTATCATATATTATCGAAAAAATAACCCACTTAATTAAAGCTACAGAAAATACTGGATTGGGTTTCTGGGTCTCTAGGTCTCTGGGTCTCTGGGTCACTAGGTCTCTAGGTCTCTGGGTCACTGGGTCACTAGGTCTCTAGGTCTCTAGGTCTCTAGGTCTCTAGGTCTCTAGGTCTCTAGGTCTCTGGGTCACTAGGTCTCTAGGTCTCTGGGTCTCTAGGTCTCTAGGTCTCTAGGTCTCTGGGTCACTGGGTCACTAGGCCTTTGGGTCTCTAGGTCTCTGGGTCACTGGGTCACTGGGTCACTGGGTCTCTGGGTCTCTAGGCCTTTGGGTCTCTGGGTCACTGGGTCTCTGGGTCACTGGGTATCTAGGTCTCTGGGTCTCTAGGCCTCTGGGTCTCTGGGTCTCTAGGTCTCTAGGTCTCTAGGTCTCTGGGTTACTGGGTCTCTAGGCCTTTGGGTCTCTAGGTCTCTGGGTCTCTGGGTCACTGGGTCTCTGGGCCTTTGGGTCTCTGGGTCTCTTGGTCTCTTGGTCTCTAGATCTCTGGGTTTCTAGGTCTCTGGTCCTTTGGGTCTCTAGATCTCTGGGTCTCTAGTCTCTAGGTCTCTGGGTCTCTGGTCCTTTGGGTCTCTAGTCTCTAGATCTCTGGTCCTTTGGGTCCCTGGTCCTTTGGGTCTCTGGGTCTCTACTTCTCTGAGCAGTTTATAGATGTCTGAAATGCTCGCATTTGTCGCGTTCGGCTCTCGTTATTATCACTCAGGCTACCTGTGGTAACACGAGTCTTAAATTCGGTTCTGTTATTATTTTTGGATTCCACAAATTTGCAAAATTGCGCAATTATATTTCCCGTCAGGCTTTTGCGAACCGTGAGACATGTTGCTGGTCAGTAGCCGAGTTCTTTCTTTTCGACAGCTATGCTTTTGGTCGAGTTGTTCTCTGACTCTGTTGGTAGATTTTGAAAGTAACTGACTTAATCATCAATGTGGCTGACGACTGTGTTGATCGTGAATACGCTCACTATGCTTACAACTGCACACGCTGATCATGGTAGACGACAAGCGATTTCGAAACGGTTGGTATGCGATCTCAATGAGGCTATAATGAATGCCAAGCCGTTCTAAATGCCAAAAGTATACATACTTGGACTCGGTAATTCCAAATCTGTTTTCAGAATTGAAATCGGTTAAATATTGGCCGAGATAACGTTCAAAATCTTTAAAAAAACATGCATCTTTTCCGATTTATCAACAAATACATTGCATGCGAAGGTCTGGCCGGGGACCATGGATGGGGACGACCTGGTACTGATTTCTGTTGTGTTTACTGTGAATTTATCATTGTTTCTTTCATTTTGATTAAATAAACTGATCCATTCTAAATTTAGAAATATTTCAGCCATATACGTCCGCAATACCCTTCCCATATTCCGGTAATCCGGTCCTTTAATATCTTGAAACCATGGCGTGGCCATTAGCCGCTAATTATATATCCAAAATCAAACACATACGTTAACCGATTATATTATAAGTACTGTTCAATAAACGAGCAGTTCAGACAGTGTTTTTCAGGTTTAAAACCGCGAAGGCGAAACCCGAGTGGTTTTTGACCTGATAAAACACGTTCTGCGAGTTTATCAAACGACTTCAAAAACCAATCCCTATGGACTGTTCATATGACTTTATATAAAGAATGAATGAGATCTATTGTCATTCTCTTGAATGATCGTACTTTACGTTGTTTTCCGATGCGTGCATGTGACTGATTCACTATCTCTGATTTGATCGTATGCTCGGCATGAAGTATTAATGCTTTTTTGAAACATCTTGAATACTCAAAATCAATATATGTGAAAAGAAAGACGGAGAATAGACAAATGGTAATAGTTAGTTACAGTCTAATACAACTCTAATTTTCATATTTAGACTGTTTGTCTACACCACGCCTGCCGAAACGAAGCGAATGATAAAAAGCTCTTAATTTATCTTCTGACAATCTGTTCAAAGATTTAACTGAAAACACACCTTTTTATTTCACGCCCTAGATTTAAACAGACATGACTAACAAGTACCATGCACAATGAAAAATTTGGCGAGAACATATTGCGTTGGTCTCTACTGATCATCGCGATTCACGTATAAATTTTAACTTTGCAAATGATTTTGGCACCCGAGGGTTTTTACGTCATTAATTGCTACTGTGGTATCTCATTCATAAAACTAAACTATGCGCGGCTAGTTTAAACAATCCCGGCCCTAGATGGCGGTGCAACACCACATTACAATGCATTCTCCTTCCTCAAAAAATACACCCAGACATTATTCCAATTCCCTTGCCCTTTCAGGGAACACTTCACTTGCAATAGTAACTTCTCGTTAGTTAAGCGTAATTTATATTTTAAGTGGCCTGGTTACTGACAAGCATCTGTCATATCATGAAGTGATAACATAACTCATGAAACGGTTTGCTAACATTAAAAGGAAACGAGGTAATTAAAAATAAGTGCGCCTGGGGGTTTGTCGTGGGCAAACTCCATGCAATGTTAACCAAATAATTTCATGTCTCTTCAACCATAGTTTACTGGTGCAGAACATGCTGTAATCGTATACCAATGTTAAAAAGAAAATTTAATTGCCTATAACCCCCAGATTCTATATTACCTGTAGTTAGAAATATTATATAAGGATTATTGCTGCCTTCCCGCAGGGAGGCAGCACACTATTCTTGACGTTCCTCGTACTCAGACCTCTTGGCCGAATGTTTCTCGGATGTTTTTCAGATGACGTTTTATGACGTAGGTTTTATGACGTTACAAAAATAATATACATACTCCACAGGCTTTCGGGTATTTACGTATTTACGGAAGCCACCCGAATAGCATTGTTCGCATCTTGCGAATGCGACCAATGTTATGGCAAGCGATGGCATTTTCTGACGAAGGCATATACGTACTTTGAGCGTCCATCGAACGTGTGATTGCTGTCTTTTCGAAGCGAGCGAAGATTTTCTTTTTAAGGTAAGATGACTAAGATTGTAGTATGAGCTTATTTTTTGTGTTAAAGACATAGTAAACGGAAATTTGACACAGGAAGGTGGTGAGATATCATTTGCGATTTTGCCATCTTCGTACTTTGTCGACGTTTATAAATATCAGATGATTTTCAGAAGATTTGACGGCTTTTCTTCTTCTATTTTTAGCTGCTGTACATTTGTGAGTTCGATTCTCACAGGAGCCATTGTGTTCGCGCTGATCACCAATCCGATCAGACGCTATCTGCCTGTGAATAATATCAGGCAACCCAAATCAAACGTAGCCATTGCGCACGTTCCATGGATACACGTCATACACCATCTCCTCAACCTATGGCACTACATCTATTTATATTTATGCGATGATCACATACCACTAACATATGACTTGGATTTGATGGTTCGTGCACAAAGCTGTATGTGGATACACTGTATATGTAATAAACTGTACATGGAACTGTCTTCAAGAAATTATTTACCTCAACTTTGTTTGTGAAAATTCAGTGGACAATGGAAATTATTTGTGTGCCATGGATAACCATATTTGGTATGCAGTAAATACAATATTACAAGTTCTTTGGGAAAATAAAATACAGTGGTTGCAGTGGACCGTGGGTGTATTCCCGAACGACGTCGACAATTACAGTATAATATGTGGAGTCGTGGACATGTGCAATGAACTAATACATCACAAAGATCTCCTTGAAAGTATTGCATTCTCAACAATAAAAGTTAGATGATATAAATAATGGTGCAACAATATCATAAACATCTGTTACATACAGTACTATTTCTGGTATTTATTTAGTCAGTGCCTATTTGTTTAGCACTTGCGATTCCACAGACAGCTTTACCACAGCAAGAAGCATGATTTATTGTGGCACTGATTTATCAGAAAATTGTTTACCAATCACCAACTACATACTGTAGTCATAATGTATACTGTCTATACAGTCAAAAGCCTTGCCAATTATATTCAGATAAGTGATAGTCATTTGTAATTTAAGTCTGCTGTATTTAAATATAATTAAAATAATTGATAGAAATTTGTACATACTACAGTGGGTTCATTTTGCAAATTTTATCAAAAATTAGGCTTCCCATGACTTTTGAGGCAGCACTTCCCCTTGCGATAGTAACTTCTAGTTTAATATATAGTATTCACATTCTAGATTATTGTTATTTATAATTGTCGTTTTGGGCCGAAATATCAAAGTGCCTATCCGGGGTTTGAGCATTTTACATATTTGTGATCTTTGGAATCTCTTGAGAAGAATTGTAAAATATCTTGTCGTGCGAAAATGTCATCTTCATACCTTTCCCCCTGCTAAAGTGGTTTACTATTCACAGGAAATGACGTCAAAGCAGGCACACGCAAAATTCAGCAATGAAATACAATGCAAGTTTGAGAATTGAGTGAATTTTGTCTAAACAGGTGTGTTTAAAGTTCAGAGCAAACTTTCTTTGTATTTCACTGTTGCTTTGAGGTCATTTCCTGTGAATAGTAAATCATTTTTAGCAGGGAAAAAGGCATGAAGATGAAATTTTCGAACCACAAGATATATTACATTTCTTTTTGGTAGAACCAAAAGATTAAGGTTATGTAAAATCCACAAACCTCGGATAGGCACTTTAAGCAGCGTCAATGAATTTAAATAACAATGCTAGTGAAAAAGGCAAAGCGATAGAGAACATAAAATATAATAATAGAACTATGCCATTTATAGGAGCTAGTTGTCTAGTTATTCAATCGTATTTGGTTGTTGATTTTGTGATGCTCTGTATTCTTCAAATCCTTCTTGATTTGGGTGTCGTGTTTCTGCTCGTAGAGTCTGCAGTTCAGTCAAACCATGATCTACCCCAGCGGGCAAAAAGACGAAACGAACGTCTTCATCGAAAAATGAGAAAGTGGATACATAAAAATCGAATTGGCGTGAGTTATGCAGTCGCAGTTTTATTTCTGATGTTCTATGTCCATATGGAACGAAAAGAGAAGTTAAATATGGGCGCGAAAGGAAGAGAAAAGCATGTTATCATGCCTATCACAAAATGGTATCAAGAATTTTTGGAGAAAGGAGAAGTGAAAACAACGGAAAAGTTTGGTATTGGGGTGAGCGTACGGGATTTACCGAGTAATGTGTTAGCAGGTTCGGAAGACTCGCACGCCAATATTGCAGACATTTACGAAGAAACAGAAACCGCCAATTGTTCCGAAGAGTCTGATTCAGAAGGTGAAAAAGCACCAACTGATACTGTGTCAGCAGAAACTGCAAATAACTTTGCAAGTAGAGCTAACGTTATGGAAAATGTAACGAAGGACATTTTCAAAAAACCAAGTGCTCCTATGATATCGGACAAAATGTTGTGGCTACATTACCCAGCTTCTTTGTTGCTTTTCTCACATCCGGAGACTAACGTCCGGTGTGACTACGACAAAGCAGTGCAAAGATTGAAATGTATCGTCCAAAATTACGGTTTTGAAATAATCGATATTCTTGGTGATGGAGATTGCTGTTTTAACTCGGTAGGACACGGTTAGAATGTTTCTTTCAGGTAGCGTCTTCTCCAATAGTTGAACATTTGAATAGCATAAACGTTTCCAAAGGCCAAGATGAAGTGAATCGAATGATGCGTTTGCGGGAGCTAGTTGTGGCTGAGTGGCTTGGTGAATTTAGTAATGAGTATTCTATTCAATGTTTCTTACAGTTGCTGATAAATCGTCTTTCCACGATATGGCTGAATGATTCATTCAAAAGGGCGTGTTTGACTGTGAACTTGGAAATAGCGTGCTTATCGCTCTGGCCAACGTTCTGAAGTGCCCGATAGTAATTTTTACCTCAATCGATACTTACCCTCATACCCTTAATTCCCAGGGAGAGTCCTTTGTCGGTAATTCCGATTTATGTGGCTTTCAATCAAACCGGAAAGGGCCATTACGACGCCGTTTACAGCATCCCTGCAGAGGAACTTGCCAGTGAAGAGACCAACCCTGAAACCAACGTGCATACGAAGAAGACGTCCTGTAGGTGTGGGCAAGGAGGAGCAAAAAAGAAAGTGAAAAGTTTCTGCAAAGATTATGGTTCAAGATGCAAATGCTTTCAGCAAATGCAAGGATGTGGCACTAACTGTGGATGCAAAAATTGCGACAACCCACATGGTAAAAAAAAGGTTACCCCACCTCCAACACAAAGCAGAAAACGAAGAAAACATGACACTACGCCAAAAACATCAAGTGAGTTCATGGTAAACCACGGCGAACAGCTCCCTCATGGAACATGCAGTGATTACGAGCGGTTAATTTTGCAACAAGTTGTGCAAAGTCATGTAGCATTCGGAGAACAAGAACCTGACTATGATAAAATATGTCAGATATTTCTTTCCGTAATGAATGCTAGTGTAGGGAATACAAACACAACTACTCAAAAAATTTCAAAAATCAAAGCGATGATAAAAAGTATTATAAGCCAAAGAAACTTTACCCTTGCATTATTACAACGCGAAATGGAAAATAGTTGGTTAAGTTAATGAAAATGTGTCTACGAATCCTATTATATATGACAAATAGTAAACGAATTACGAATACAAGCTGATTGTCGGTAAATATTTAACTGATAATCAGCGAAACAGAAATTGAACTCTAAAATTGTATTGAATGTATCTTCAGAAATATAAAGTAACGGTCCGGATTTTGTTAATTAGCTCATGAATAATATATAAATAATTCTAATCAGTCAGTGTACGTCATTGTGTTTGAAGTATTTTTTTTATAACGTCCGTCGTTAAAGCTTTGGTCCTGGGATGAAATCAATAAAGTAATGATCAATTGAGTCAGTGATTAAGATAGTACATGCATGTATAATATAGATTGGCTTAATTACTTTAAAATTTGACCTGCCATTATACCACACTCGTGCCTGTTGTTATAACTGGTAATATTTACGTATAATGTCAGTATTGTGTTGTTAATAAAGGAAAGGGAAACTCCATGGAATTAAATTAATTAAAAAATAAATAAAAATGAACTAATATATTCTAAACAAGAATATCAAATTATTGTGATAATATTACAGTGTATATATTATATATATATATATATATATATATGGTTGGTTGGAGTTGGCAAAATATATTGATTTGACACTTGCATATCTCAGTATATGATAATTGGTTTGTTATTTAAATTATTACAGAGGATGATCATCATTTATAAATACATGATTCACCAATCACCTTGGCAGCTTTTAGAATGTTATTCTGGCTATAATCAGCCGGTATCTGGGGTTAAAGGTAGCATTCTAATAGTTGTATGAAATATAGAAAGTTAGATCAAATCAAAGACATCTTTCATTGTTCAACTATTTGCCTTCTCTATAATTTTTATAAATAATATAATTTGGGGTTACTGGCAATTTAATTTTACTTTAAGTTAGTATACATTACGGTAGAAATTTATAAAATTCAAGTTATGTTCTGCACCAGTAAACTATGGTTGAGGAGACATGAAATTATTTGGTTAACATTGCATGGAGTTTGCCCACGACAAACCCCCAGGCGCACTTATTTTTAATAACCTCGTTTCCTTTTAATGTTAGCAAACCGTTTCATGAGTTATGTTATCACTTCATGATATGACAGATGCTTGTCAGTAACCAGGCCACTTAAAATATAAATTACGCTTAACTAACGAGAAGTTACTATTGCAAGAGAAGTGTTCCATGAAAGGGCAAGGGAATTGGAATAATGTCTGGGTGTATTTTTTGAGGAAGGAGAATGCATTGTAATGTGGTGTTGCACCGCCATCTAGGGCCGGGATTGTTTAAACTAGCCGCGCATAGTTTAGTTTTACTCACTAGGAATGATATACCACAGTAGCAATTAATGACGTAAAAACCCTCGGGTGCCAAAATCATTTGCAAAGTTAAAATTTATACGTGAATCGCGATGATCAGTAGAGACCAACGTCGGCAACGATGGCTTTAAGCCAAATAGTGATTCTGACGGCGCAATATGTTCTCGCCAAATTTTTCATTGTGCATGGTACTTGTTAGTCATGTCTGTTTAAATCTAGGGCGTGAAATAAAAAGGTGTGTTTTCAGTTAAATCTTTGAACAGATTGTCAGAAGATAAATGAAGAGCTTTTTATCATTCGCTTCGTTTCGGCAGGCGTGGCAGCGGATGTGCTAAGCTGTTTGTCTCCTTGGTGTAGACAAACAGTCTAAATATGAAAATTAGAGTTGTATTAGACTGTAACTAACTATTACCATTTATCTATTCTCCGTCTTTCTTTTCACATATATTGATTTTGAGTATTCAAGATGTTTCAAAAAAGCATTAATACTTCATGCCGAGCATACGATCAAATCAGAGATAGTGAATCAGTCACATGCACGCATCGGAAAACAACGTAAAGTACGATCATTCAAGAGAATGACAATAGATCTCATTCATTCCTTATATAAAGTCATATGAACAGTCCATAGGGATTGGTTTTTGAAGTCGTTTGATAAACTCGCAGAACGTGTTTTATCAGGCCAAAAACCACTCGGGTTTCGCCTTCGCGGTTTTAAACCTGAAAAACACTGTCTGAACTGCTCGTTTATTGAACAGTACTTATAATATAATCGGTTAACGTATGTGTTTGATTTTGGATATATAATTAGCAGCTAATGGCCACGCCATGGTTTCAAGATATTAAAGGACCGGTTACCGGAATATGGGAAGGGTATTGCGGACGTACATGGCTGAAATATTTCTAAATTTAGAATGGATCAGTTTATTTAATCAAAATGAAAGAAACAATGATAAATTCACAGTAAACACAACAGAAATCAGTACCAGGTCGTCCCCATCCATGGTCCCCGGCCAGACCTTCGCATGCAATGTATTTGTTGATAAATCGGAAAAGATGCATGTTTTTTTTAGATTTTGAACGTTATCTCGGCCAATATTTAACCGATTTCAATTCTGGAAACAGATTTGGAATTACCGAGTCCAAGTATGTATACTTTTGGCATTTAGAACGGCTTGGCATTCATTATAGCCTCATTGAGATCGCATACCAACCGTTTCGAAATCGCTTGTCGTCTACCATGATCAGCGTGTGCAGTTGTAAGCATAGTGAGCGTATTCACGATCAACACAGTCGTCAGCCACATTGATGATTAAGTCAGTTACTTTCAAAATCTACCAACAGAGTCGACCAAAAGCATAGCTGTCGAAAAGAAAGAACTCGGCTACTGACCAGCAACATGTCTCACGGTTCGCAAAAGCCTGACGGGAAATATAATTGCGCAATTTTGCAAATTTGTGGAACCCAAAAATAATAACAGAACCGAATTTAAGACTCGTGTTACCACAGGTAGCCTGAGTGATAATAACGAGAGCCGAACGCGTCAAATGCGAGCATTTCAGACATCTATGAACCGCTCAGAGAAGTAGAGACCCAGAGACCCAAAGGACCAGGGACCCAATGGACCAGAGACCTAGAGACTAGAGACCCAAAGGACCAGAGACCCAGAGACCTAGAGACTAGAGACCCAGAGATCTAGAGACCTAAATGACCAGAGACCTAGAAACCCAGAGATCTAGAGACCAAGAGACCAAGAGACCCAGAGACCCAGAGAACTAGAGACCCAGAGACCCAAAGGCTTAGAGACCCAGAGACCTAGAGACCCAGAGACCTAGAGACCCAGTGACCCAGTGACCCAGAGACCCAAAGGCCTAGAGACCTAGAGACCTAGAGACCCAAAGGCCTAGAGACTCAGTAACCCAGAGACCTAGAGAGACCTAGAGACCCAGAGACCCAGAGGCCTAGAGACCCAGAGACCTAGAGACCCAGTGACCCAGAGACCCAGTGACCCAGAGACCCAAAGGCCTAGAGACCCAGAGACCCAGAGACCTAGAGACCCAGTGACCCAGTGACCCAGAGAGCTAGAGACCCACAGGCCTAGTGACCCAGTGACCGAGAGACCTAGAGACCTAGAGACCTAGAGACCTAGTGACCCAGAGACTTAGAGACCTAGAGACCTAGAGACCTAGAGACCTAGAGACCTAGAGACCTAGTGACCCAGTGACCCAGAGACCTAGAGACCTAGTGACCCAGAAACCCAGAGACCTAGAGACCCAGAAACCCAATGCAGTATTTTCTGTAGCTTTAATTAAGTGGGTTATTTTTTCGATAATATATGATAATTATTATACTTATGCTCTGACGTCACCCGTGACTTGCTATATGGCCCATCAACCCGAAAATCAGGTAAATTTCTTTCCCCACCCCCCTGGTCTTCTTTGCTCGCAATGGTCCTGCATGATTCATCCTCTTATTCTCACTTCAACAAACTATAAATATCCAATAACTAAAGCGGTTAAGTGGGGCGCGCGGTGATGCCTGCGAAGGAGGCTACATCTAGACTGTTTACTGCAGCGGAATTATAGTTTTCGATATAAAGGATTTTTCTCTTTTCGGATCATACTGATTTTTGTATCACGAGAAGAAAAGGACACGGCCTTCGGAGAGCAATTTTTAGTTGTTTAGCCCAAAAACGTATGGAAAAACGGAATTTGCGAGTTCAAATTTCGATGGTAGAGATGACAACATTTTGATATAAAGCGAAAGTCGTTCTAACACACAATCTGAAAACTATAAAATGTTTTTGAGGTTGTAAACTGCCGGAAAAGAGGCAGCACTAATTTCAACATTTGTGGTAAGTCTTTGAAATAGATATTTCGATTTTTGTGATCGTATTTGTGAAATATATTTGAATGTTATGGCGTTTATTTAGCTGTAAACAAATAATGTTGCCAAAATTAGAAAACATAACTCAGAAAATAATAAACACATTCTGGTACCCTTTGAATACCAGCATGATTTAATATTTAAATCATTAACCTAATTTTCTGTGAGTGAATAGTGTTCAACCAAGCACACCAGAAATATAAAGACAAATAAATTAAAAATCAAGAAAGCTTTGTTTGATTTTAGAGGAGCCATGTGTAATATATGATAATTATGTGGCATAATTAAAGACAGCATGTTTACACAACATGGCCTCCTGTTATGACTTATTACACCATGAAGTTTAAACCTTTATCCATCTTTATCCATCCGTCCCATGCTGATGCGGGTTGAAGAGGATAGGGTTACTGTACTGCTTCTCTCTGATTCAGACAGATCCTGGCCGTTTCTTGATATACGAGCAACCAAAATATAAAATTGCTCATCAATATAGCATTAGGATTAGGGATTGGTTTGTATGTTGGTTGTTCATATATATCGAGAAAGCGCCCAGATCCTATATGGTTTCCTTCCCAAGATGCCGATGGCACATTCTGACCATACATACTATAGTACTTGGTGATGATCTTGATCAAGTCATAAACATGGTTTTCAGTCAAGCACATGGTTATCATCAAGCTCTGTAAACAATGTTGACAGGTTGATGCCCAATATTATTAATGAATAGTGCTGCTGGCAAACTGTATTCTACTTGACTACTTGCATTACAGTTTGAGGATGAATGTTATGTGAATAGATTATACATGTAGCTGATGTACAGTATAGTAGAATGAATTGATTCATGTAATTATTTTCATGTACACGGGTGGTTTCCTTTAGTAGAAGAGGTTCAAAAAGGGAACTTATTTAATAGCCATTACCATGCAGCTTGTAATTTCAAGGATTAAAATATGAAACAAAATCCAAACATTCGCATTATGGATATTACTGGAAAAATTACTGGAGAAAAATATATGCTATTTTTTATTATATGAAATTAATTGTTTTGTGCCTAAACCTGTTTAAGATATGAGGGAAAAAATTATGGATTTGGCCTGGTTGATCAGTATGGCTAAGAAATAGATTAAAGTTTTAATATTAACCAGCAATGGTTTAGAAGGTTTATTATATAGAATCAAAATACACATGACAAAATACACATATGAGTTATTAAAAATGTTTCTTTCATCAAATCATTGGACAAAGTTTATGATACAGTACAATTATTCTATAGAAAGCCACCACTAGTTGTATTTCACCTTCAAATTCGTTCCTTCATAGTGGTTTCATTTTAGACCTAATGTAACACAATTAACAGCAAATATTGTACTATAAATATTATATAATATAGATACACTTTTTTATCAAAATGACAATTTATACCTAACATTGAGTCCACTATAAACCAAAAATATAAGTGCAGCCTATTCACATTTCACGTCATCCCGCAATTTAAATAAATCAACTCGACTGTAAATATTCAACAATCGAGTTCCTTATCAACCATCGCCGTTTGTGTAAAGATAGTGCTGTCGCTGTCGGCCGGTGTCCCAGGAAATTTGGCCCCCCGGGCCATATTTCCTAGGAAATTTGGCCTCCCCGGGGGCCATATTTCCTAGGAAATTTGGCCCCCTCTTCGGAAATTTGGCCCCCATGTTTATGGTCTTGAAAAATTATAATCTTATGCTTTTTGCAGTTCTGATTAGTTACACGAACATTGTAGAATGTGTCTTGTTGTAGATTTGAATATAAACGAAAGCACAATCGTCAATAGTTAACAGACTCGCGACATATGCATATTTCAAATATAAATGAAAGGTTAATGTTCTTGTTCAATCGATCAAACGTTTACGGTAAATAAGGTGTAAATGAAGGTCTAAACTGAACCTGGTACTCGTCTTTTACGACAGCAAAAGCATTTCGCGTAAACAAAGCACAATCGTCAAAAGTTAGAAGACTTGCGAAATAATTCTGACACAAACGAAACTCGAAAAGCACGATACTCGAGTAGTTAAAAGCATATTTCTGATATCCAGACGGCAGAACCGAATGAAAATTTTAAGGCAAAACCAAACCAAACAATTGAATGGTTTTTGTTGCGGTTCAGCACTCGACCAACGTACATGCCATGCATTCCTGTTCTGCAGAGAACGTATTTCACCGCCGAAAATAATGTTCACCGCCGAAAACATATTTTACCGTAGAGAACATAATGCACTACCGAAATAATTCCACTGTGGAAAATATATTTCACGGCCGAAAATATATTTGATCTACACTCATTATTTAAACCTCTGAGATAAAGCGGAGTTTTTTGTTGGGGGGACCAAATTTCCGAAGGGGGGGCCAAATTTCCTAGGAAATCTGGTCCGGGGGGGCCAAATTTCCTAGGAAATATGGCCCGGGGGGGCCAAATTTTCGGGGTGGCCAAATTTCCTGTGACACCGGCTTCGAAAGTTCGTCAAAATATAAACTATTTACTTACGATTACGATTAATTATCCACATTTTTAAGTTTTCTGTAGTTTCATGATGTACCCTGTCAAAATAGGTTTGCTTAAATATAGGGATACTGAACCGAAGTGCAGCTGGGCGCTGGCCGCTGGCCGCAGCTCAAAACTCCGGCTTCAATTTCGGTGGCGCTTAAACAAAGGATGCTCTATCCAGTTCTCTTATATAGATCAGTGGTTTCTTCGGATATCGTTTCTTTGGAGTTTCAAACTGATCACTAACATGTTCATTTCATTATCTCCTGTATAATATGTTAACGCCATGTTTAGTTTGCTTTCCCGCACAATTTAATTATTGACCAATGGGGACAGTTGTTCAACGCGAACGAACGGGAGAAGAAGCGACAGTACAACCAACGAATTGTTGAAGTTGAGCATGGCTCCTTCACACCGGTCGTTTTCAGCGCTTTTGGTGGATGTGGAAGGGAGACCCATCACTTCCTCTCGTTCCTTGCTGAGAAGCTTGCCACCAAGAAGAAGTTTGCGCCCTCCATTGTCCTGAGCTGGCTAAGGAGGAAGATTGCCTTCGCTTTGCTTCGAAGTCAAGTTGTGTGCGTCCGTGGCAGCCGCACCTGGAGAAACATTTCCATTCCGTCGACCAGTGACATTCCATTATCTGAATGGAATTCTAATATAAATTAATTATACGTAATTGTTCATATTTATATATTCATTTTATGTAAAATGATTATCTTTGTTAAAAATTTTATGTTATTAAAAATTAAATACTACAACCAATCGTTTTGGGCCTTCGCTCGCCTCGCCCGCAGGTTGCATGCAGAATGTGTCGCAAAGGACAGCGATTCAATCATAATTAGTACAGCGGTGGCCGCCAAAACATCGAAGATGTTACTGCGAATATACTCTGCGATTCAATTTCTTTGGGATTGGAGATAATCTGAACCTGCAGTATAAATTCATTGTTTGGGAGTAGGAGGAAAGGTAAATTCGGTACGAAAAGATAGTTGTTTAAGCGGAATTATTGCGATTTTCAAGACGAGTATGCATTGGAAGCCTCTGCGGACTGCGAGAGTCGAATGAAGTGAGTCAAATATTAAACACAGCGACAGCGAGCTGGATTTCGGCAACCTGTAAGGTAAATATTGTCAGGTCTATTCTTAATTCTTTAAATTTGATATTTAAATTAATCCATGACATTGGACTGTGGACGGAAGTAATTTGCATACAGGTATTTTGTTATATGCATATACTGATTGTGATATATCTATCACAATCATGCTACAGCGTTCTTTTCATTATGCGAAAGGTGAAGAATACGACCCCACAAAACATAAAAAAACAAATAGCAGAAAGCCTTGTGATATCTAAGTTGGGTTATAACGACACAGTGACCTACCCTTTACCTGTTTTCCTGCAGAAGAAGATTCAACGAGTACAAAATGCGGCTGCCAGCTTTGTCACCAATCGATATTCAACAGAAAAGGATGTGGTGAAATTGGGATGGCTACCCACTTTAGAAAGAGCACAATTTAATTTACTTAAAAATGTTTATAAGTCAATATATAACCCTTTGTGGCCTAAATACCTACAACTAGAAATGCATGAACCATCAAGGTGTTTACGCTCCAGTGCTGCTCCTCAACTGGTAATACCTTTGATGAAGAATACATTTCAAGACAGTGCAGCAACTCTGTTTAATAATTTTCCTGCAAATATTCGATCATGTTCTGACAAACATTGCTTTAATTGCCAAGTTAGATTTATTTTAATGAACAATGCAAAGCAAAGATTGACTTCCTAGTATCTTTGACTTTTATAAACATTTTTAGAGTCGCAGATGTAGAGCTACTATGTAGAAATGCTGTGATTAAATCGTTATTATTATTATTATTATTATATCGAGTTATCCGCCTCACCTCATCCAATAATTGTTAAATATCTGGTTTATGCATTACCAAAATACCTGTATATGTATACAGACTATTTATTCATCTACTAACTCACTGCATACAGTGAGCTAGTAGATGAGTAGATAGTCTGTATACTGTACATATACACAGACCATGTATATACATACATCATGTATATTCATGTACACACACTCTATATAAAGGCTATAAATATATTTCTAATTCTGTTTAAGTGGCATCTTAATACTGTATGTCATTAGATTTAGATGTGTGAAGTTGATTGTCCAGGTTGTTGTTGTCTTGAGAAAGCTATCAACTTCACACATCTAATGATACTCCTAGCCTGTTGTTTTGCTATGCCTAATATCCCTGTATTCTATTATAATAAAAATTGTATGTGGAATTGGCAGTAACAACAGTGAATAATTTTCACAAAATACAACATTGAATAATGCAGGGGGGCTACATCTCGTGATACATTGCGGTTGTGAATTTGATTTTGGTTACTTCACATGAACAGTGTCCCAACAATTTTGACCAGGATTGTTGTCTTTTTAACTGATGGTATATTTTAAGTGATCAAATTATTGATGACTGCAATACATGGCTATTCTTGCATATAATTCACCAACCTACTTCAACCATGTATACTGTAATACATACTGATCTTGTAAATCATTCACATTGTACAGTATCTATTTATTGTTCATAATTACAACAATTGTGCTGTACATTAGTTGGTTTATATTTGGAAATACAAATGCCATTATATTATTTATAGAAGTTGAGTTTAAGGGAGTGCTCATTATTTTAATATGGTTTGGGGGGTTGTTTAAAGCATAGGCAGGGGGGTGCTAGCCTGATTTTTCTTTGTCCTCATTCTGCCCTAAAAGTAGCCCAAGTTAACGCCTAGCAGGCATCTTGTTGTAATTAGATTTAGCGACTTTATATAAATAGCTGTAGACGCTCCTTTTCCCGTAGCGCTCTTCCTAATTATAACGCCCTTCCTTTACGTAGAAATAATACCACTATATTTCGTTTATATCGATATGTAACTCCCAATTCGGGCCTAGGGTATATAAGAAACTAAACAAAGGCAATAAAGGAGAGTTCTGACTGAAAGCCTCGATCAAGTGTGTGATTCGGTACGCTACACAGTCAACAATTTCCAGTGGCACTGATAATGGTAGATTGGTAGGGTCCTGAATCTGTCACAGACCTCTCCGTTGTTGATATTCCACGCAGTCCACTCACCGATAATGAATCAGCATATCGATCCGTTGTCTGATATGTTGATATGATTTATGGTGAAGGAAAATTTCGAGTGTTAGAATACATACATTTTAAGACCAAACCGTGACCAGTTGCGAAAAATGCAACTTCAAGGCCTTCCGGCTGGAATTGAACCTGCGATGCTAGTGTAGTGCTCTGACCACTGAGCTACGGAAGCCGTTGCCGAGAGCCTAGTCACGAGTTCTGTATATATGGTGGTAGTAATGCCGGGATAAGATTCTGGGTATATTATAGGTAATATTTGTCATCTCACTCGATCAATTAACTACATGTTGAAAGGATTTATAGTGAAGGAAAATTTCGAGTGTTGGAATACATACATTTTAAGACCAAACAGCGACCAGTTGCGAAAAATGAAACTTCAAGGCCTTCCGGCTGGAATTGAACCCGCGACCCTGCGATGCTAGTGCAGTGCTCTGACCACTGAGCTACGGAAGCCGTTGCCGAGAGCCTAGTCACGAGTTCTGTATATATGGTGGTGTAATGCCGGGATAATATTCTGGGTATATTATAGGTAATATTTGGCATTTCACTCGATCAAACTACATGTTGATTTATGTTGATTTATTCATCCAACATTTATTTATGTTAATTTTTCATCCTCACATGGAAATTTACAACACTGTGTTGCAGTTTGTGGGATGTAAAATGATGGCTCGACAAGAGTAACTTATATTATAACAGTAACTTATATTATTAAGCCGGGAATTGGCTTAATAGATTTTTGGACAGATGGCGCACCAAACTGCATTATATCAAACCATGATGTTATCATGTTTCACCTCGATAATGTTTAGTGCTCTGGATTAATTTAGGGGAAAATGGCACCGGAAAAAATGTCACCGGAAAAAATGCACCGGAAAAAATGTCACCGGTAAAAATGCCACCGGAATATGACTGACACGAAAAAAATGGCACCAATTTATACGGAAATTTATAAGAGCCTTTGTCAAAAAAACAGACATTCAACTAACACAGCTATTGGATCCGTCATGACAAGTGAAGTTTTTAACGAACCCTTGAAACAATGTAGTGTTCGCTTGACACATCTCCAACGGATATGAGTTGGTTTAGTAATCTGCTTTGTATACATGAAGCCCCCAAAGCAAAGCTTCATTGCGCCCTTATTACTTGCAATTACTTCCATTTCGGCACACCGCGTGTTTCAAGAATGAAGCCAGAATAACAATCATATGAAACTTTCATCGTATTTATGTGGTTGGTATGAGAATGATTTCTAGAAAGCTAGTATTTCGTTGGTTATTTGCAAAGCGTCAGTGCAACGGAAATGAGATGACTCAACTATATTGGAATTTGCTGGCGAAAACAAGTTATTGAAATGCTAATTCTATAGAAATTCAGAATTGAACCATGCATAACTCATTTAATGGTATGTTTTTCTCCGAAAATGTGTAGTGCGAAAATTACAGTTTGAGTTTCTGGGTAGTGCCATTTTTCCGTGTCAGTATTTCTGATGTCATTTTAACCAGTGCCATTTTTACCGGTGCCATTTTTCCGACACCGCTCTGAATAGCACTTGACCCCAGCAGGGGCATCAGATTCTCATCGACGATAACAAATTCGACCGTGTGCTTTCGGTTTGTCAGTGGGATTGCGAATCGAGAGTCGCGTGGTTTCTTTCGTTTCAGTTCGGTCATATTCCACAGCGTCTTGTTTGTGGACCTCAGTGCCCGTTTTTCTACATGGTACGTCAGTGAATGGTTTACCGATGAAATACAGTCAATGTGGAAATTAACCGGACTTCCGTGGGTTGTTGTTGTCATCGACCCCATTCACGGCCTCATGTCTGGACAGCAAGAACCCGAGTTAGGATTCGAGTTAGGATTTCTTTCATATCTTTCTGTATAAAGACGTATTTTTACGTCTGTCGATACACGATTTTTTAAGCGGCGTAAACTATACTCGATATCACACTATAAAACTTTACTAAATGAATTTTTATACGAATATATTATTGCGGTGTCTAAACTTATCGTCATTCAATTTAAATACCGGTGAACTTTACGGCAGGCTACGGTCGACGCGAATCTTTGCCACAAATCTTTCCTAACGGGGTAGGGTGCACGGTGGCAGCAATAAAAAATCTAAATCTGAACAGCTAAACAAAGATCAAAGACTATACTGTCGAAAATAATATATTCAAATTAGTTGGCAGTACTGTGGAATTTTGTAGTCGAGGGGTTCATTGGGAGTTTATTTTTCTATCCACTTTTCACGGCTGACATTACAAAACACAAAGGAGTGAATACACAAAATGATACTTGATAAACGCGTTATATCTTTGCTATATAAAGCGTATTTGCGTTTACGGTTTGGAAGCCCAGACATTAAAATGATGTTTCCGCTTGAAACGTCGAACATGCGTGCGTGCGTTTTGATATTTTCGGCGAGCATTCGTTGGTTTTGCTGCCTCTAGACTAGTTTTTCCTGGTGATATTGCGCTAGATGACTGGCTACACACTAAAGGGTTAATTTCTTTTTCAAATTATGCTTAAATGTTTTAGTATTAAGCTAAGGAATTCTCGACGCATTGTCTGGTCTTTAAACATCTGATAAGAAACTAAGAATGAAATAAGTCAGGCAATTGAAACGCATGTTGAATTAAATTTTAAAACGAATCCTAACTCGAATCCTAACTCGAGTTCTAACTCCAATCCTCAGACTCCAATCCTAACTCGGGAGACTAACTATCTCCTCATGTCTCACAGTCACGCACCCATGTAATCCGAGTCGCTCGTGCATGCTCTCATACATGTCTTCTGAAACACCGTGAGTTTGGGCTTTCTTTCGCGACTCTCGTAAACATACATCGACGAAATTGTTCCTTTTACCACAGATAGCGATAGCTTTTTCTTCTGTAGCAAGCGCTTTCGTATATCATTGTCTCGGACCCCATGGGACAATCCGGTCTCGAATGAGCGAGTCGTTGAGAGTCGAGACATGTCCAGAAATGACATGTTTGGGCTAATGTGCGGAGCTCTGTAATATAGGCAGAGACGGGATACGTTTTCCTTCTGGACTCTACTGTTGAATTTGTACCTTTCGTAGGTTTCGTTCTTTTCTTCGACGGCGAATTTGTCAAAAGTCTCGATTATAGCACTGAGTTTACCCTTGTTTTCTTCGGTTAGATCAAAAGTGTTGAATGTTTTTACTGCCTCGCTTTCTATGGAGTATATAGGAAGAGAGCGACCTTATATTCCTCAGTCTGTTTGTATAGCTGAGTTAATACAGTGTAGTGGTTCCAGCGCTGTTCGCTGAGGTCAGGTCGGTAGGAGGTTGCAAGATAAGATTCAATCTTGCGCTTGACGGTTCCGCGGCTACGGTAGCTATACTGGTTGCTCCTCATGTTCGCTCATCGTCTCTGGCTGTTCTGAGATCTAACCCGCTGCCATCATGTAAGGTTTGGATATATATTTATTCAAAATCAGTGGTGCTGTATATACATGCGTGTTGCTTGATTGCAAAATAGTCTAGTAAGTGAAATACACGCTAAATCATGAAATCATGATATCTGCACGTCACAAGATCTACCCCTAGTAGGATCACAAACAACCTGTTTCAGGGGAGCGCACTAGATAATAGTCGCCAGAACCATGTTGAGCCCGTGAACACCACTAACACAGCGGTGACATGTTCGTCGTAAAACAGTCGCAAAACGCTCGTAAATCGACAAAAACATTATTTCAAAATATGTAGAAGAGCGTTCATGCAGAAGAATACATGACAAACTCTCAATCCTAGACTAGTAAATTTGATCGTTTATCATCGATAGTCAAAACGGAAATGTAGATACTTTCCAAAAGGCAAACGACGTTATTCGGGATTTCGAAATATCAATCGCAACCACGTATGCTGCGAGGTTTCAAAATATATTAGTGTGGACTGACAAAATATATTTGTGGACTGACAAAATATATTTGTGGACTGACAAATATATTTGTCGACTTAAAAATATATATTTGCCGACAAACTATTTATGCGCATTGGCCATATAGTCGTAAAGTCACTTACTAGTCATAGACGCTTTTAAATAAGTGATAAAACGTGTTGTGCTGCGTAGGCAGTGTAGAAATACAAATCAAATATCTCAGTAAAGGGGTTGGTGTACGGCCGAAATAGCGTACGCGTAGTGCAATGCGATGTCCCTCTCCTTCCAAATGAGTAGTCCAACGTTTCGAGCGAAGGAACTTCGTCAGAGTGAAACCATAAAGTGAAATAATCACTCAGTTATTACTTCACAGTTTACGTTTCACTCTCTGACGAAGGGCTTTCGCTCGAAACGTTAGACAACTTCCACACTATTTCATAGACTTGCTCCAAATCTGACTCTTGATTGTTTCGGGTTTGTTTAAAGACGGGTTTGTCTTCTCGAAACAAACCCGTCTTTAAACAAACCCAAAACAATCAAAGAGGCAGACTTGAAGCAAGTCTAACTATTTCACTATTTCGGCAGTACACTTCACTTTCCGAGTTCTGACCGTTTGGCGAAATGGTTCGTAATATTTACGACGAACATGTTACGCTGGGTTAGTGGTGTTGGCGGGCTCAACATGGTTCTGGCGACTATTATCTAGTGCGCACCTGTTTCAGGTTATGATGCATCAGCAAATCAGTATTATATGAAGTAAAATCAGTAATATTGTCAGAAATAAAACACTAGACTTGTAACTTGACATGAAATCAGTGAAGACGAATGTCAGATCTGTGTTCTACGAGAAATAATATATAAACAATCCATTCAATAAATTGTACTGTGTATCTTGGTTTTCCGCCTATGGTATACAGACACTACCAAATGATTAAACGAAGCATAATTAATATTCATAGCGTTTAATTAACACCATAAACTACGAGTTCTTATCAGAAGTGAAATGCTGCCTCTGGACTGACACAGGAGCAGTGGTACGAGGTTGGAGCAGTGTTCAGGATCACTGATCAAGCATGCCAGCAGAATGATGCCAGAAATTTCTATAGCATATAGAGAATACAATAAATAGACTATAGAATCTACACCACATATCAAGGCGATCATATAGCCTTGTAATATTAAAATAACATATGGTAATCATATGGCGCGTTTATGTCAAAATTCAATGTTTGAACGCCATACATCTAATTCGAACAACATTTACTCGAAAGAGCAAGCCATAAATTTTCCATGATCAAGCGACACTTCTGCCATTTGCTGGCGGTCGTGCGGTCATGTTTCAAATCGAACAAACGAACGGGAATAGGCGTTAACTCGGACTACAGGCTACTTGGGCTTGTGTATGATTGAGTGTATGTAAAAGTACGCAGCACAATTCGTACGGAATATACCGCAATTTGAAAGGCAACGAATGACGGAATGAGCTATGTTTATATTGAAGTAAAACTGAGCTAATATATTGTAAGCAATGATAGTATTAAATTTGGACAATTGGATATCTAAATGTAAACAATGTCGAACTGCGAACTATGTTGAACCGTGTAGCTTTGTTTTGTCAATAGAAACTGATGTCACGCTTTAACTTGTGCAGCAGCTACAGGCATGTAAACTTTTAAAATTTAAATGGAGCGCTCTGTGGAAACCACGCGCTTGGCGAATGACATATCACGAATATCAAGGCATGTTCGATATTGCGCTTTTTTTAAAAAAAACTAAGTAAGGTAGCACAATAACGTTTACGTATATTGTAGGCAGCCATAAATTATCTTTGTTTTAAGGTATAAGAGAGCTTGTAGAGTTGATTATTTGTCAAGAAAACGTTCGACGTATTTGGGTTAAATTACGATGCTGTTTTTGAAGATGGCGGCCAAATTATATTTTAATTTCGTCGTCAATAAGGACGATACAAATAAGAAACATACAGCGATTGCGTTTGTTATCGAAATATCGGGTAATCGTGATTCTTGTCCACAGGCTCTCAAATACACTCGAATTTCGGCAGTTCATAAGCAAAGCGAAAACAGACAAAACAGCGGAGTCGATTTTAGTGTCAACTATTCGATAACTGGTTATTCTTACCGTGAAAGAAGAGAAGCAATCTTTCTGTAGTTTGGGAAGACAGCGGAAGACAGCGAAATAGAACATGCGCAGTTTTCCCTAGTTTTCCTAGTAAGTGTCTTCTCAAATCATAAGAAATTAGATTCAAGATAATTTAAGAAAACAATTGTGTGGAAGACCACCTTAATTGTAGTGGCAAAGTTATTAAAAATCCTCCCGCCTAATGTGAAAGAATCAAAATGGTAAATAATAAATCGTAAGTAAATATTCATCTAACAACATCAACAAACGAAGCCCTCCTCATCAAATAACAATCACAAACTCAGTGAATTTAAAATGCACTTCATGCCGGTAAAGATTTCTCATTGCACTGAGCTAAACGAAATGAGCGTGGAGATGGAGATGAAATAAGAAATGAACCTTATTCATAAACTATGACAGTATGCAAACAAAAGTACCAACGTACATGCTTGGGAATATATACATAGACCTAAAAACGTTCTCATATTATGGCATCTCTCGAAATGGAATCTCAACCAGCCCTAGTTTCTATTTCTATCATTTACGTACAGCTGATGATACGGTCCTGACGCATACCTATAATTCTTATCAAATCCATTCCTTCCACAGGTACAAGGATCTCGCAATGCCAAAACTCCCCATTTCTTGGACAGCAACGAAAATACGGTCTGATCGTTTCTGTTACCTTTGAAGTTGGCCAAATCCGGTAGACCCATGACGTTTTCTAGGTTGGTAGATATTCTTGGATCAGAGGTGTATGCCAAAAATTCCATCACAAACTTTATTGTCGCACACGTTTTCATAATCACAAGCATGCTGGTCATTCTTTGTCTTTGTCCTTTCTGGTAGACGCGTGGATCGTCCATTCCCATCAGCACGAACGCGTCCCTTTTTGAGTGCTCACTTTCTTGATTTGGTATGTGAAATGAAAGAATGTTGTGTGCCATGCATAACTTGAACAATGGTCCAGCGTCCTTGTTAAAGTATAACCCAGCATCTTGGTAAATAAGCATATCTCCATCGTTCATCTTTGTCAACAAAGTCTTGAGAATGATGTAAGGTTTCCAAAGCCATAACCCGGCCCCTTTTCGTTGACGCAGTAATTTGCGGTTTGCGATCTGAAACGGTGCTGATAAAGCCGACAAATCTAAAGCTTCGGCGTAGTCGACTTTGGCAAAGTCTATCGCTTTATTGACCGCTCTTTCTTTTGATCCTTTACAACAATTGTGGCCATATGTCACCAAATATTTCCTGGCCTGTATGGTGCTGCTTGTCACGTTGTAATGCTCAAATTTCCTTCGAGTTTCGCTCGAATCTCCTTGCTCCCAAGGATAATTCCAAAGAAGTTTCGTCTTGGCGAGAACATCCAAATTGATCCTCTCGTGAAACTTCCATCTTGTGTGGTTGGTTTCAAACGGCAGTTTTATCTTCTCGCCGTTCAACATCTCGCGAGCAATTTTGTACAACTGCGGACATTTTTTCTCGTCCTTGGTTCTGTCGACGTGAAGTCGCGAACTCGAGAAATGCTCGGCTCTTCTTGAGAATTTCCAATTTTCCTTTGACGTCTCGCCGTTGCTGGGAAAGCTTTCGGAAAGTCTAAGACAATCGATATTTTCTTGTGCTGATATGTCAACGGCTGGCGAGTCATCGTCCAACGGCTCGCGACGTGCTGTGTGGAAAAACGCGAACTTGAGGTTGGCCACGATAAGAATCGAGAGCAGCAAAATCATCTTCTTCCTCACCGTCATCCTTTCGCTTTGCTTTCACGCCCACTAATAATAATTTTTTTACAAAGTAACATCAACTATTGTTTTGACAAAACAGACTTAGCATAATCTTGAGACTTGCATTAATAATAATAATAATAATAATAATAATTTATTTCTTCAGTGCGCATTTACAAAAATTTCGCGATGCTCATTGCAATAAAATATTAAAAAGTATACTAAAAAATTATCAAACTCTAGAATCTAGCAATAAGTTTGGATAAAAAGGAATGTCTTAAGTTTAACTTTAAAAATGTCAACAGATGTCTCTAATCTTAATTCATTTGGTAGGCTGTTCCAAACTGCCGACCTGCCTTCCTAAATGATCGATCTCCGTACGTTTTCGTCTTTGTCCTGGGTTCTTGAAGCAAGTTCCTCGAGGATGATCTTAAGCACTGCGAAGTTTGATAAGGTAGCAAAAGGTTACAATTCTAGCTGCAGTGTTCTGCACATGTTGGAGTTTCTTGATCTCACATTGGACACATCAATTTGACTGCGCCGTTTCGTCCAAAAGGTGGACAAAAGGTCGAGACATCAATTTCTATAGTCGAGAATTATATTTCAGTGGTCGAGAATATTATATCTATAGGTGAGAATGCTATTCTCATAGTCGAGAATGTTATACCTATGGTCGAGAAATTCATGTCTATATTCGAGAATTTTATGTCTATAGTCGAGAAATGTATATCTATAGTCAAGAATATTTTTATGTTTGTAGTTGAGAATATCATTTTGGTAGTCAAGAATATTTTATGTTGATGCATGTCGAGAATTGTAGTTCCATACTTGAGAATAATCACGTTGAGCGTTACGGGGAGGGCATTTACTTTTTTCGAAAGGGGAGTGACTCCAAACAACAACGATCTACAATTTACTAAGTATAGGAGTGGGCAGGACGTGATGTTCCATATTTCTTCCCATCGCGCTTTAGTTTCAACATAGTTAGCCCAGACTAAAACAATAAGTAGTTTGTAATTCGCTAGCTCGCATTCTCACTGAATAGTAAAAACATAAAATTGTTAAACAATAACTGAAAAATCTGTTCTTCATGACGACTATAGCTGATTTTCATTTTGTCGTTGTACATATATAAAGGACGGGTAAGTTTCCATTTTGGCTAACTTGTATTTTATACATCTGTATAGCGTCTTAAGAGTTTACGAACGAAACTGCATTCCTCAGATTGGGGTCTGAGAGATCGGAAATAATTTAACAAGATACAAGATCGCTATCGATGATAATTTCGCAGGAATGTTTAGTCTGATTCGGCTTCTATGCACGAATTACTAAGGTAAGAAATAATGACTGAAGACAAGTCTGAAAAAGGTAGAAGGCTATTATTACAGGGTCTATTTGCTGCCTCCCCTCTGTTCACAAATCCGGGGGGAAACGGGGGAGGGAGATGCAGGTGCGCTCATGAAGTGGTCTTTGGTTGAGGATTTGGTGGATATAATTATAATATACCATGAGTAATCAAAGATTATGTAAGTGTGTTCCACGCTTGTGGACCAGTAAATGGAGAATGAGGATTGGTTTACAACCATAAAATTATTCTGTAAGGGTAAGGTTTCCCGTTCATTAAACCGGCGAAGAACATATTCTCAAACAACAAAATGATTGTAAACAACGCATTCAATTCCTTTATAATTCCCTTTGGTCTTATAGGTTGGTCCTCTACCTTGGTTAGGTCCTCAAACTGAAGAGGACATCGAAGGTCTGGACAAGAATGGTCAGAAACACTTAACTACTTGTCCCTATTGCCTTCACTTCTGACCACATTGAAACACTTTATGAACGCGATATCGAATACATGGAACACACTGCACAAAAGGTATTTTATTCTTTTATTTAAAAGTATTTATACACATTGAGTAGCTTTAAAAGCTTGGACAGCATTCAAAAATAGGTACTGGAGTCTGGACGGGTACATATGTCTTCTGACATTTGAGTTACAGAGAAATGTGAGATAAGTAAGTTCATTGGCTTGTGTCCATTCTTTGTGAGTATGTCCGAGGCTATAAGAACAGGTGTTGAACTAGAAGATAGTTTCGCGCTAAGTTGTCACGATATGCTACGGAATGGGGGCAAACATTTTAAACATATTTGGAAATTATAAGTTTATTTAAATCATATAGGTTGTAGGCTAGCAATGTCTGAAATCGTATTTCTTTTACTGTTATATCTACGAAAGTTTAGCGAAGGTGTAGATCATGTTTAAGTTAATTGAGACGCGTTTGTGTAAACATTAATACCCGTTCTCGGGCGATTTTGAAATTCCTGGCAGTATCATTATTAAATTTAAACCACATGAGCCGACCACTGAAACACAAAATATAGCGCCTGGCCAAAAATGTCGGTCATTGCAAACACACTGACACTGTCCTCGTTCAAATTCGTATAGTACGTGAACTTTACACACAAGAACCTAACCAAAATATTGGTCAGTGTAAACACAATGGCTCTGATAAACAACAAAAGTAGTTTAATACCTATCGTGGACCAAATAAGCGAAGGAAGGAGTCTACTCGGAGAAGCAACAAACGATATCGGCGAACTTTCGCTGTCTTCCGGAAAGTGTTCGGTTGTGACGTAAGTGCCACAACCAAACAATTTCGAGAACTAAATGTTTGCTGACTACGTCAGCGGACACAAAAACGAATTACACCCATAAACGATACATAACAGACGAGTTTAATTACCATTAACTACACACAATTACTCTCAAACTCTCCAAATATTTGGATCAAGCAATACAAACATGGTCAAAACCGTCTCTTATGTCTTTCTGTTATAAACAAATGAACTGAAGTATAACAATATATTGAGAATTATAACGAACAATTTCGTTACCAGTTGCAAACCTTACTTCATGCTGTATTGTATGCCGTATACTACTAATATATTTATGGAATTGAAAATATCAGACGGTCTTCAATCCTCAACGATAATCCAATCTTTTTTCAGGACTTAAAACATGATTTATCAAGCACGTGTACTGTGAGGGTGGGGAGAGTGGTGGTGGTGGTGGTGGTGATGGTGGTGGTGATGGTGGTGGTGGTGGTGGTGATGATGGTGATGATGATGATGATGATGGTGGTGGTGGTGGTGGTGGTGGTGTTGGTGGTGGTGATGATGATGGTGGTGATGGTGGTGGTGGTGGTGGTGATGATGATGATGGTGGTGATGATGATGGTGGTGGTGGTGGTGGTGGTGGTGTTGGTGGTGGTGATGGTGATGGTGGTGGTGGTGGTGGTGATGATGGTGATGATGGTGATGATGATGATGATGATGGTGGTGGTGGTGGTGGTGTTGGTGGTGGTGATGATGATGGTGGTGGTGGTGGTGGTGGTGGTGGTGGTGATGATGGTGGTGGTGGTGGTGGTGGTGATGATGGTGGTGGTGATGATGATGGTGATGATGATTATGGTGGTGGTGGTGTTGGTGGTGGTGATGATGATGGTGGTGATGGTGGTGGTGGTGATGATGATGGTGGTGGTGGTGGTGGTGGTAATGATGGTGGTGGTGATGATGATGGTGATGATGATTATGGTGGTCGTAATGGTGACAATGATGGTGGTCGTAATGATGATGATGGTGGTGGTGGTCGTAATGGTGATGATGATGGTGGTGGTCGTCGTAATGGTGATGATGATGGTGGTGATGGTGATGGTGGTCGTAATGGTGATGATGATGGTGATGGTGGTTGTCGTAATGGTGATGATGTTGCTGTTCATCATCATGATGGTGATTCTATTATTTAATTCTAGGCGATGGCCGACGTTGTCAAAACTCATTTAGAATCCAATTAGACTGTCTGTTCAAGACAGCTGCCATTACGCTTCCCGATGTGTATGAACGTGACTTTTAAAGAAACAAAATTGTTTTTTCTAAAACAGAATATCCAATGACCTGCAGAAGAAGCCGCAAGAATGGAAAGCCATGCGAATAAAACGAAAAGTACGGAACATAAACAGAATGTTAAAGGTGCTGTTGTCCAAGGCAATTTCTCTTGCAACTTACAACTCAAAGCCAAAGGCGGTCGTGTAACTCTTCTAGTTTGCGATTACCATTTTGTTAGGTCAGAAATCCAGAAAGGATTCCTACATTTATTGTATATTGCATCTAAACATAACTTAGCTGATATATTTACTAAGCCAATTCCTGGACCAAGGGTGAAGACATTTGTACCCATTATTCTAGGAATGTAAGGTTAAGCTTATTGTTATATATATTTACAGTTAAACGAGTTAATCGTTATATGTTTTATAATAAAATGATAAACATATTAGTGTTAACATAATCTATTAATATATATTATGTTTGTAAAATACATCACGCGTGATCATTGTCTCATTGACCACGATGTTGCTGTTCGTCTTCTATGTTCAATAAAGTATTAAAGAAATCTATCCTTGTTTATTTATAACCATCGTCATGACCAACCTCCTAACATATCGTTTATACATTGTTTTCCCTCACCTTTCGACGAAAAAAGACACTCCCTTATTTTATTTTTATTGAAACCTGTGAGCATCCCACGATTCATTGTGGCTATTACCCGAAAGCGCATTGCGGGTTTAGATTGAACAATTCGAGATTTTTCTGGTATAACCAATAATGTATCTGTATATCATATTACCAAATCTATTATACGCGGGGACTACTATAATGCCTCCTCGGGTTTTGGCCCTCTGGGGCTAATGAACAGTCGCTTACAATTACCTCACTGGTACATTCGCTTCAATTTCATTCCAGTTATAAGTATTTATTTACCTTGTTTTAGATTAAAGCAAAGCAATATTGATGTTCCACCGTATTTTATTGCTTGGTATTTATCAATAAAGATACGTAGCTCTCTTTTATTTTCATGCAAATCAACTCAGATATTTTCCCGCCAAAACTTACCGATCCGGAAAAGTCATTTACATATCAAAGAAATTTGAATATCTCCTGAACGAAGTGAGATGTGAAAGAGTTGTAAACACAAGTCTTTAGAATTTCTATCTTTAAAATAAAATAGTTTATTTCTCTTACAGTATCATGCCCTAGGGTTAGTTAAGTAAAATAGTTTATTTCGAACTGAATTTTTCACACCGCATAAGCACGTTAAGCTTGACGAGGTTTTCAACAAAATACCTTTTGTTTTCCAACTTAATATGTAGCTGACTGCTGATTTGAAATTCAAATGATTCACTAGCTATCTGAACTCGTGTAAAATTTAGTTGTTGTAAAATTTAGTTCCGCGTGAAGGCTACAAGCTACTGAAACGAAGGTTCGTACATCTTACGTTGGGAATTGGAATGGTTGCTTTTTGAATGGACAAACTTCATACAGGTTAACAGACGAGGAAACTATACTAAATGATTAAACAGAAGACAAAGAGGTAAAGTTGGTAGGTTAGAAGTCGTTTATTATAACGTTTTAAAACTGTCACTTTAAAGACATCGTTGTGTTATCATAGCTTTTACTTTTGGCAACGATATTTCGCACAAAGATAATATTAGCTTTGTCTTATCGTAACGATATTTTGATGTGAACTGTATACTTGTGACAGAATATTTTATAACGAAGGGACGGGTTAGGATCACTTTAGACTTCTAGGTCATTAGAAATTCAACGATGTCTATTGTTAATATACACACTGCTGTAGTGAATGTGGGAGAGCTTGCAGTAGACAGACGATACATGCACTTGCCTTTGAGGACTTCCCTTTAATGTAACAAAATGCGATTCTCTTCGCATATCTAGCAAACGAAGTAGTCCTGTACCTCCTCTTGTAGATAACCCCAATACGTTGGGTGGCCATTCCCTCACTGTGGTGCCTTCCCAAAAAGATCTCGGAGTTATGGTCACTAACGCTTACGTGGAGTTGTCATGATGTCACCCTAGTTGTGGCCAAGGCCAATCGGATGCTTGGATTTTTGTGGCGTCATTACAGCGCACATATCAGGCAAGATCGAAAGAGACTTCTTTATCTATCCTTAGTGCCATCCCACTTTGGGTATGCCAGTGAGGTCTGGGCTACTCAATCTTGTATATCTGATCTTAAGTTACTAGAGGGAGTTCAGCGTTGTGCTACTCGTTTTATGAACTGTAGCCCTAATCCAGACGAAAGGCCTGGCTATAAATCGCTCTTGATAGCCTTAAATTTACTCCCAATCTCGTATTGGTTGGAGAGTGACCTGTGTTTTTTGTTTAAATGTATGAGTGGCATTTATAAACTTCAATTAGGTCACTTCATTTATTTTGCAAGTGGTCGTACTAGAAGTTCTGCTTCGTTAAATCTTCGACTTCAATATTTCCGTACCTCTCTCTTTACAGATTCTTTCTTTAATCGTATTGTTTCAATTTGGAATAATTTACCATCTCCCTCTTTCCAATCATTTAAAGTGAATCTGTATAAATTTTACTTGAATAAATTGGATATTTACTTCGAATCTGAGAGAGTCCGAACATGGAAGTCAATATGTTCAAAGTGCAGATCAATAGATCCCATGTACTGTTGTTAACTGTATTTTAAATATTAATTTGTTTGTATATTCATAGTCTACATATATGTAGTCTGCCTAGTTTGGGACCTTGAGTCTGTTCGCTTGCCCCTCATCTAGCTTATCGTGTTAAATAGTCATATTGTTGTCATTTTTATGTTGTTTAGTATTATGTAATATGTAAACGAGTGAGCTTGGTGGTAGTTTCTGAATAAATAAACATATAATAAAATATATAGTCGAAGAGTCGAAGCAGCGTGGTTTATGTCATTAAACTGAAGCCAAATACTTGGCTGAACAGATCGAGAAAATCTAAGGTATTTCTTATATCAAACGCTGCCGTTTACCTTATCTCTTCGCTAGTATGTTTCGCTTCATGATTTTCACACCAATTTAAGAATTTATTTCCCATGTTTTTAAATGAATAACTTTAAAGAAAAGCAATACTGATGTTCCACCGTATTTTATTGCTTGGTATTTGTTAATAAAGATACGTAGCTCTCTTTTATTATCATTCAAATCAACTCAGATATTTTCCCGCCAAAACTCGTACCTATCCTGAAAAAGTGTACGACACTCACAGTGTATAGGCAGGCTCTATTTGGTGAGATTAGTGACCTATAATAACTATATAGGAGAAATACAGAGACTTTAAGCCAGATATTGCATAAGGATGTTTCTTACTTTAAGCCGACGTAGGACGCTGTCGCTATGGTGAGTTTGCAAATATTTGTTATTCAACAAATGCTTGCTTCTCTCTCTGGTATCGACGTGCTAACGACATGCTCTACTCGAGATGGTTCAAGTGTAGGCTAATGATTGGGGATTTTTTTACATATTCGTAATATATGGGTCTTCCTTAGCAAAATCATAATATATCTTGTCAGCCGAAAATTTCACCTTCATGGACTTTTTTTGCTGTTAAAGTTACCGGATGTGATGTCAGAAGAGGCATTTTTGTAGCAAGTAACAAAAGCAAACGTGTTTGGAATGCCTCTTGTGACATTAACGACTCATTCCAAATCTGTTTTCAGAATTGAAAACGGTTAAATATTGGTCGAGATAACGTTCAAAATAATATACGACGAAGCTGGCCGGCTTATTGCGTATGTATTTAGACTCGGTAATTCCAAATCTGTTTTCAGAATTGAAATCGAGTAAATATTGGCCGAGATAACGTTCAAAATCTACATACGACGAACCGGCGTTTTGGGATTTGTTAATATCGACAGATACACACGTAAAAATCTCACAGGTTGTAACAAGGTTGTTGGTTCAACATGCCTGTAACAGCATTGTCAACATGATAGAACATGACTGTTAAAATAACAAGACTGTTCAAGCATGTTCAGGCTTGTTGAATCGACAGCAGTTGTAACAACGCTGTTCAATCTTGTTATTTCATCATGCTCTGACAATATGTTGTATCATGCATGAACAATGTTGTTCAACACTGTTCAAGCCTGTTCGATCATCAGCCATGAACAATACTGTTCCAACATCCATGAACAGGCCTGTTGACAACCCTGTTCAAGCTGGCCAGTTCAACCCTGTACAAGCCTGTCGATATCAACCATGTTTTTGGCTGTTAACTACTACAAATACAAATACGCGGTCTGGGCACTAAACATTGCTATAGTTCTTATGTAGTTGCTATGGGAACAGATTAGTTTCCAGGCCACTTTCTTTCTGTAAAATAAATGTTTGTTTTCCACCACATAGCAAGCAACTTTTTAAGTTTTTACCAGTTGGTATCTTTTTTGTCTAATGCTCAATGCTTGAAGACAGTTTAAAACAAAATACATGCTTACAATGACGAAATATGGAAAATTCCGTTTTTATACAAAAACAGCCTGGGAACTAATCTATTACCATGGCGACCACATAAGAATCAAAACAATGCTTGGATGTGTTGACGGAATAAGTCCGCAAAGTTTGAGCCAGTTTATTGTAACCAGTCTGAAGATATCCCTGATTTTCAGTTGTGTTGTCATGCTCTGTCACACTTGTGACGTCATAGTTTAATTACATAAAACGTTATAACTCAAGAACGCAATAAGATATAAAAGACATGTAAAAGCCATTTTTCATTAATTTTAGCGTTCTTTCAAATACAATCATAACAATTTTCATTTCATATACACTTTAAGTACATAAGCGGGTTTTTACGAAGGGTATACAAGTTTGAGTAACGTAATAGGCACGTATGTTTTGTACTTTGACTAGGTAATTCCAAATGTGTTTTCAGAATTAAAAACGGTTAGGATGAAATTACAGGTGATAATCACAGGTCATGAAATGAATGAATCTGTAATTTCACCCTAACCCTAACCCCCACCTATGATTTACATAATTATCATATCAAAATACACAGAAATGCTTGGTGTCATGTGACAGGTCTGACGAACTACATAAACAGGTTTTTACGAAGAGTATACAAGTTTGCGTAATATAATAGGCACATGTTATCGGTCAGTATAACATGCAGAATGCAGACTGGATATATAACATGCTAATCTATCTTGACCAAAAACACAAATTCTTACCCTAAAACCCTAAAAGAAAACCCTAACACTAACGATATATAAAAAAAAATTAAAAAAAGGAAGTAAAACAATTTTTAAGAAAAATTATGTGACCAGTCCAAGGTTTGAACCAGGACACTAGCGCACAAACCACTACACCAAGTAAGCATTTAACGATCAGGTTAGCTTATTTGGTGTAGTGGTTTGTGTCCGTGTTTCTGAGCGCTAGTGTCCTGGTTCAAACCTTGGACTGGTCACATAATTTTTCTTAAAAATTGTTTTACTTCTTTGTTTTTTTCTTTTGTTTTTTTATCGTTAGTGTTAGGGTTTTCTTTTAGGGTTTTAGGGTAAGAATTTGTGTTTTGGGTAAGGGGAGGGTTAACCCGAACTTTTTCATAAATCACTGTTATGTTTTCATTAGCCCATAAAAGCTGTTCCTTACTTCAAAACTATGGCAAACTATACATCACCAGATAGCTTATGAACCAGAGATTCATATTAGGTCGATTTTGAGTTTGCACATAGCGTTGCTATTGGTAACCTGGCTATCAAAAAGACCGCATGCTGTGAATTACCTACATGGAGTTGAGAAAATATATCTTGTTATAGGATACAGAGTCTTATGTTATATATTGAAATTCATTGGTATATACAATAATGGTGGGGATGAGTTGGGGGTTTTGCAATATTTCAAAAACTGTAGTGTCTAGACCGATCTAAAAATCATAACATCAATCATTGTACAATATTTTTAATATATTTTAACCGAAACAAAATATGACAAAATCCTCAGCTCATCCCCAATAACTCATTTATTTCTACAACTCCTGAAAATTTCAAATTAATTGATCAAATGGTTCTTGAGATATCTTTTCTCAAAGTATAAAAAGTGCAATCAGAGAAAAACAACTTTAAAGTTCATAGTGATTAAACGAAGCTGAAATTATGGTAGAAATTTCTTTTCATGTGATAATTTGTTTTCATTTCACAGTCAGTTATTCGTTGAAACCTCCAGCTTCATAAGTGATCCCACTGCTTCTCTGAGGTCTTCCTCTCTTTGAACACGAAGAAGCTGAGCAGTCCTTGGGCGTCTCTTTTCCTTCTCGGTGGTCCTTAAATCGGCTTTATGACTCGATTTTCAAATACTATATATAGCGATACTGATCAAAGCATCGCATTTAATCATGCACTCACTACTGATTTACCATTCCACGAGATTTCTGAAAGCCCTGTTCGTCTCTTCTATATTGACAAAATTAAAACAACTTTGTAGACTTCGTATTATGCGTTGTAAAATGAGCCTTTTCCATCCACCAATTATTTAAGTGGAACAATTGACCATGCTCATAATCAGAGAATGAGATTGCCAGGAGGGGCACGACCTGCTTTTCAATTGCCATTACGACCCTAGTGCATTGTGGGATATATTTGTAAAATTGGACAGCACCAGCCAACCCTCCACAAAACAGTAAAATTATATCACGTCTCGGGGCAAGTCACCATTCAAACATTTCGAAATACTAGAGCCATACTTCAATACATCTATTTCACATATATGAAGTCAAATTTACACATTTTTACTTGCCCCGAGACGGACTTAAAACCAGCCTCCCAATATTGCCACGACAGTGTCTCCAACGAACAGGAAAAGACGACACGAATCGCGCAGTACTTATATCACACAGTTCTTCGTGTGAAAAGGATCGGGATCACGAGACTTTATGATGTCTTTACCCAGCTGGTTACCGATAGTTAAGTCCTCTCAGGCTATCACACAACAGAAACGTACAAAATACGTCCTGCCTACAACTTCGTTCCCAGTACTTTTCCCACGCGGTTTATCTAAAACATTGAGGAAATCAAGGGGAAAACTGGAGTTAGGGTTAGAAAAACATATTAGGCTGGGGGTTAGGGTTAGATAACCCATTAGGCGGGGGGTTAGGGTTAGGATCTTTGTTGTGTTGGGGTTGGGTTCTAGCATTAACGCTCTTAATTTGATCATTATCATCGTTTTAACAGGAATGGTTGATTGATCATTATAGTCATTATATTATATTATAAGAGTGAGGATAGGCAGAAGAAACAATGCCATTGGCCAGCATCCTCCGCAGGCTCTTAATCGGGAGTGGGCAGGCCCGGGCGGCGCAGTTCACTGGGCTGGCAATAGAGTGCCAGCAATGCTTGATGGGAAGGTGATAAAAAGAAGGGTTGATGGGAAGGCGATAAATGAAAATTTTAGAGCCTGCGAAATCGTGTGTCGAAACTCTGCAAATTTGATCGAAACATTGCAAATTGGCTTTGGAAATGGCGAAGACGCGAAGTCGCTTGACAAACTTGCAGCTAGAGACGGGAAATACGCTGATGCCATATTGGTCTATATAAATAGCTCTTTGTAGGTGAAAACCGCGTGTGATTATCGTATTCATGTATTAAATAACAGCGCACGAGTGTTTATATTAAACGGCGATTGCCGTTATAACGGCATATATTGTACTTGATAATCGATATATACACTGTAAAGGTGGAAATCATTCAAACTCAGGTACGTCGGTAGTAATAGCACATAGCAACATAATATAATATAATACATCAGTCATCACCCATCCTTGCATTGTTTACAGCTTAATTTTATGACAACGTTACGCCGCCATAGTTATGCAATTTAAACTATATTTTGTCAGTGTTTGACCTGGAATAATTTACTATATCCTACATATTTCCTCCACAAAGCATATTAATATTCATATAAAGCATAAGTGTACTGGTATTAATTTTGGCAATTATAGGGCGTATATGTTCACGCGAATAATTTAAAAATTGTCATCGAACTATAGTATTTTACCTATAAATCTTCAATTTAAACGTCGTCGACAAGTATTTTATATTGTCACACCAATATTGCGTTGGCGCAATTCCTGTCTGTAGCTGCAAATCCCATTCGCTGATCTCTATATAGAGATTACTAAAATTAGTGGCCATTACAGAGAACTCCATTTTGGAAATTCCCAGTCGCTTCCAGTGAACTCTAATAAGGACTGGAACGATAACTCGGGGTTGAATTTTGAAGCCAGTCATGGAGGCTGACATGTAGGTATGCCCTATTCCTTTTTTAGTTGACCGTGCGATAAAGAAATTAAATTTGATGAAATATAGGTTGTAAAAAACAACATTATGGCAAAAAACTAAAATAATATCACACTATTTCAAGTTTAGATTTATTGCTAGTTCACAGTATGTAATTTCAATGGTGAAATAGTCAATAAAAGCAAGAAATATAGGAAAGATTAACCCACGGCCACAAACAAATGTAAATAATGCAAGGTCACAACTTCTTTTTTGATCAAGAATAATTTGAGGAAAAAACATCGAGATTCACATTGACACATGCATTTTCAAACTGAAAGACATTTTAGAGGAACAATAACAGAAGAGCATTGTCAAATATCTGTTGTGAAAAACGTAGAGAAAATGTGTTTTACTTTTACATAAACTGAGGTAGTTACTGGAGGTACTGAGTTATTTTTCGTGTCGTCATAGATTGGATTTAGCAGTAACACACACAAAAAGTAACCTTAAATTGTGTTTTGATATTTATCTTAATAAATCATAGCCTGCGAGCAGGCTCTCTGCGGGTTGGGGCGGGCGGCTTGCGGGGGGCGGGCGGAGGGGAAAGAGAGCCTGCACGGATCCCATTGAAATTTGAATGCATGCGTCCAAAATTTGGACGCAAAGTTATGATTGGTGGATAATTCATTTTTACGTAATTGATATAAACCAAAATGGCGGAAAGTAGAGGAGGCTTGTCGGAGATTGTTCAACGGGAGGTTTCCGGCTTTTCACAGGCTAGAGATTGTCAGAAAGATCGAAGTTTCCATTGGAATTATTAAGGCCGAGCAAGTCGTAAGGCTTTGGAGTCATTACTTGACGGGACTGATGTTCTCGCCGTACGGGAAAAGCTTAATATTTCAGCTATTTGTTTAGTGGCTCAAGTTTAAAGGATAAAAACGAATCGCCTTTATAGTTGTTTGCCCTTTGCAGAGCGTTAATGATGATCAAGGTTAGCTGACTTATTTTTGCGGGCGATTGTCATTTGTGCTTGCACTGTTTCGAAGGTAACAACTCAGTATCTCACACGATGGATGCTTTTGATACTCAAGGATGTCAGGCTGGAATTTTGCGATTGTGCTTATGAATTATCTTAGACTATGCCTAGATTGCCATTTTAAAGTTTGAACGGGCTTTTCTGTCAACATTTTAGCTTTCTAAATTCTGTTTGAGAGAAGAATGTGTGTTTATACAACTGAAACAAGTGTATTATTTTTAGTATTTTCAGTTTAAATTGTATTCCTAAATAAAAATGGTAAGACAGCTGGAAGTATATTGTATGGATATCTGTCAATTTGTCCTGTGCACTTGTGATCATGAACAAGTATTATGATGAGATTCTTGATTATAATTTGTATATAATCATTGTGGTACATCGCAACTGCAGGTGGTTTACCTAGTAATGTACCTGTATTTCTTAATTAAATGTTACAAAAATGCAGTGTATATACACTGTAGTGTATATAATTTTATACAGTGTATATTAAACTGTACTTCATTCATTTGTTGTATCATTTTGAGATTACATGACCATGATTAATTACCAATTAATTCTGCAAGCAATATGTATACATTACTGTATGCATTACAATATGTATGCATTACAATATGTATGCAAGCAATAGGTATACATTACTTTGTTAACCTGTTACTCTAAAATCCTGAAGTGCAGATAATTCCTGCAATGTAAGAGTTGGCACAATAATAGTATGCACTAGTAATTGAACCTAGTAGCCTTCAAGGCTCCAACCATGGCATACCAAAAAGGCCTTAGCTGCCTTACAGCATGAAAAGCATCCCTGAGATAAGAATAACAATTAATTTATGTGCAATAATTATAGTAAAGCAACATATTGTTAAAAAGACATGATATTACACAGGTTTACTTACCAGTTTACCTTTTGCCACTACCATAACATTTTATAAAATAAGTCGTGTCTTACGCACGCTGTGATTGGTCAGTTACCGTGTTTATATCAGGCTTTAGTATAAATTGACAAGTTTATATCACAAATCCTCAATTGTGATTGGCTAGCGCAGGAGTTACTATCCGCTGATATAAACCTCTGGGGAAAAAGTCGCCTGATTTCGAAAGAATAGTTACTTTTTTTCCATGAAAAATACGAAATAAAAGTTATTTCTTGGGTTAGAAAGTTGTAAATTTATACTAAAACAATTAGACAACTCGCCCTTGTTTTCTATGAGCGATAGTCAACTCGGCTCCGCCTCGTTGACTATCTGCTCATAGAAAACGCGGGCTCGTTGTCTAATTGTTAAATATAACATGGATGGATTACGCCATTGTGATACGCCATCATACGCCATCAATTAGCCATCATACGCCATCAATTAGCTACCATACGCCATTAATTAACCACCATACGCCATCAATTAGACATCACGGCACCATCATACGCAGTAAGGATAATTTATGTGTTGATAAAAAAGATATTTGTACATTTTATTTGCTTTCTACGGGTTATTTTATAAAAGAAATAGAAAACATTTTTATCCGTGTTCCCACACGTTATATAAACACTCGTGGAAGTTTGGGAGAACTCAAAATCGCGTGGAAACACTCGCCCTACGGGCTCGCATTCCCACTATGATTTCTCGTTCTCCCAAACTTCCACTCGTGTTTATATAACTGTATGTAAACACGGAAAATGTTTTCTATTTCTTAAATACAGCATCAGCACATTCTGTCCAAAACTTGTCATTTTTGTGTTGACCATATGCTGGAGGAACCTTCATCTGCGACATGATGGCAATATATTCAACCAGTACTGATATAACTCCATTATGTGCAGATTAACCAAGATAATAAAAGTCAATATATTCACGAAGTAGAAAGGCAAGCAAATTATATGATATTTGGTATAGAACTCATTACTGTAAAGTAGAACTACCCAAAATCTAAACAAAAGGAACTTCATAAACCCAAACCAAATTTTCCCAAAGCTAGCAGGTCTTCGTTTTGGTATTTTTTCCCAGGTGTTTAACAAGTTCAAGTTGGTGGACCATGAACCCTTTTTGTGCCATCAGATATATTAATCTATAAGCCTAGAAAACCAACTAACCTCAAGAAGCAAAAATTCTTATGTTTACATACCTCCAGATAAAGATCCTCGAAGACAACCAGATGCGTTATTAATATAAATTAATATTAATATAAATTTACATTATTAATATAAATATAAATATAAATGATATAAAACCCTGGGCTGGTGGCCAGGATCCAAATTGAAATATAAATATATAAAAATAGCCAAATAAAAAGTTCACATGTTGTCATGTTGAATACTATTCTAGAACTCGGTAAGCGCTATCTAAGAGCAAGTAACATGAAAACGTTCGCGGGGTCAAGAGGGGGTCGACCGGATAGAATCAAATATTAGATATTTGTTTAACTCATGCAAACATTAGAGAATTCAAACCATGGAAATTCGAGATTTTTTACTTTGAAGATTGTTGACAAACACGGACTCGGGTCATCATTTGACGACACGACCTGCATAAATGATCAAAACAAGGTAGAAAAAGACATTTACCTTACAAAATACTGCAGATATGGATAGCCCAATAATAATTTAAACAATATCGCTGCCTTTTAAAAGGGAAATTTGCATAACAATAGTAAAATATTCGGTATTTCTACGTCTAAATTTTTCAGCCGATCAACTTCACGCAAACGACGAGAAAATAAAGCCATTTCATTGGTTGAGAAATTCACGTGACAGCTGTAAAGTGTATTTCCTGTTTGCGCTGATTGGTTATTTTTAATTATTTGTGACAACTCGTTTAAGGGGCGTCATTCAAATTTCAATGGGATCCGTGCAGGCTCTCTTTCCCCTCCGCCCGCCCCCCGCAAGCCGCCCGCCCCAACCCGCAGGGAGCCTGCTCGCAGGCTAAATAAATCATTGTCATAAAAGTCTTCAAAAGTTCAAAAGACAGCAAAGAAAATCAAGAGAAACCTGTATTTTTTCAAATTTCGGTGCATATTTCCCCGTTTGTTTGACGGGTATTTTATTTGTTAAGCCACATCCATCGCTAGAAATTCTTGAAAAGAAAGCTCAACCAACGTATCGCATTTTTCCCTTTTAAAAAGCAACTGGGAAACAGCCTAGTTCCAAAAAAGTTGAAAATTTTCCGTTCAGCAATCCTACCGCTCCTACGATTATTTCCTGGCCACTGCCGTTTCGTGCACTACACGCAAATCAACACGCGTGTTTTATACCTACAACGTCGCCGAGTGGCTGTTTCGTACACTACACGCGGTCAACACGCGTGTTTTATACCTTTGGCTTCATCCAATCATACGGCCGGGTTAATGGAGTTAGCGTTCCAGTCTTTATAGAGTTCACTGGTCGCTTCCACTGACCTATATATATATAGGTCAGTGGTCGCTTCTCGCTCTCTCCCCTTCCCGTCGTTCCTCGCGCGCCTTCCTCTCAAATTTCCACGCGAGCGACTGGGGACGAGGCAGGGCGGCCACCGCTGTACAAATTATGATTGAATCGCTGTCCATTGCGACACATTAGCCCCCAGTCGCTCGTGTGGAAATTTGAGAGGAAGGAATAAAAAAACATCGAAGTAGATAATCTGAACCTGCAGTATAAATTCATTGTTTGGGAGTAGGAGGAGGAAAGGTAAATTCGGTACGAAAAGATAGTTGTTTAAGCGGAATTATTGCGATTTTCAAGACGAGTATGCATTGGAAGCCTATGCGGACTGCGAGAGTCGAAGTGAGTCAATTAAACACAGCGACAGCGAGCTGGATTTCGGCAACCTGTAAGGTAAATATTGTCAGGTCTATTCTTAATTCTTTAAATTTGATATTTAAATTAATCCATGACATTGGACTGTGGACGGAAGTAATTTGCATACAGGTATTTTGTTATATGCATATACTGATTGTGATATATCTATCACAATCATGCTACAGCGTTCTTTTCATTATGCGAAAGGTGAAGAATATGACCCCACAAAACATAAAAAAACAAATAGCAGAAAGCCTTGTGATATCTAAGTTGGGTTATAACGACACAGTGACCTACACCCTTTACCTGTTTTCCTGCAGAAGAAGATTCAACGAGTACAAAATGCGGCTGCCAGCTTTGTACCAATCGATATTCAACAGAAAAGGTGTGGTGAAATTGGGATGGCTACCCACTTTAGAAAGAGCACAATTTAATTTGCTTAAAAATGTTTATAAGTCAATATATAACCCTTTGTGGCCTAAATACCTACAACTAGAAATGCATGAACATCAAGGTGTTTACGCTCCAGTGCTGCTCCTCAACTGGTAATACCTTTGATGAAGAATACATTTCAAGACAGTGCAGCAACTCTGTTTAATAATTTGCCTGCAAATATTCGATCATGTTCTGACGAACATTGCTTTAATCGCCAAGTTAGATTTATTTTAATGAACAATGCAAAGCAAAGATTGACTTCCTAGTATCTTTGACTTTTATAAACATTTTTAGAGTCGCAGATGTAGAGCTACTATGTAGAAATGCTGTGATTAAATCATTATTATTATTATTATTATTATATCGAGTTATCCGCCTCACCTCATCCAATAATTGTTAAATATCTGGTATATGCATTACCAAAATACCTGTATATGTATACAGACTATTTATTCATCTACTAACTCACTGCATACAGTGAGTTAGTAGATGAGTAGATAGTCTGTATACTGTACATATATACAGACCATGTATATACATACATGTATATTCATGTACACACACTCTATATATAAAGGCTATAAATATATTTCTAATTCTGTTTAAGTGGCATCTTAATACTGTATGTCATTAGATTTAGATGTGTGAAGTTGATTGTCCAGGTTGTTGTTGTCTTGAGAAAGCTATCAACTTCACACATCTAATGATACTCCTAGCCTGTTGTTTTGCTATGCCTAATATCCCTGTATTCTATTATAATAAAAATTGTATGTGGAATTGGCAGTAACAACTGTGAATAATTTTCACAAAATACAACATTGAATTGCAGGGGGGCTACATCTCATGATACATTGCAGGTGTGAATTTGATTTTGGTTACTTCACCTGAACAGTGTCCCAACAATTTTGACCAGGATTGTTGTCTTTTTAACTGATGGCATATTTTAAGTGATCAAATTATTGATGACTGCAATACATGGCTATTCTTGCATATAATTCACCAACCTACTTCAACCATGTATAATACATACTGATCTTGTAAATCATGGACATTGTACAGTATCTATTTATTGTTCATAATTACAACAATTGTGCTGTACATTAGTTGGTTTATATTTGGAAATACAAATGCCATTATATTATTTATAGAAGTTGAGTTTAAGGGAGTGTTCATTATTTTAATATGGTTTGGGGGGTTGTTTAAAGCATAGGCAGGGGGGTGCTAGCCTGATTTTTCTTTGTCCTCATTCTGCCGTAAAAGTAGCCCAAGTTAACGCCTAGCAGGCATCTTGTTGTAATTAGATTTAGCGACTTTATATAAATAGCTGTAGACGCTCCTTTTCCCGTAGCGCTCTTCCTAATTATAACGCCCTTCCTTTATGTAGAAATAATACCACTATATTTCGTTTATATCGATATGTAACTCCCAATTCGGACCTAGGGTAGATAAGAAACTAAACCAAGGCAATAAAGGAGAGTTCTGACTGAAAGCCTCGATCAAGTGTGTGATTCGGTACGCTACACAGTCAACAATTTCCAGTGGCACTGACGATGGTAGATTGGTAGGGTCTAGCTGAATCTGTCACAGACCGTTGTTGATATTCCACGCAGTCCACTCACCGATAATGAATTTGAAGGACTCGAACAGCATATCGATCCGTCGTCTGATATGTTGATATGATTTATGGTGAAGGAAAATTTCGAGTGTTAGAATACAAGTAGTATAGAGAGTGGGGCTACGGGCTCAATTTTTACACATTCAATGTTGAACGCGAATATAATCGCCAAAACATCGCCAAATTTACACCAAATCCCAAACCCCCAAAAATTCGATGTCATTTCGGTAATTCTAAATTTACAACATACATCAAATAAGACCACAAACCCGATTTATATGCTACTAATGTGACATTTCAATATTTTTACGTGTTTTTTAAAAAATAGAATGTGTCGTTTCACATTTTTCGCATATTAAAAAAAAGAAAGTGTCGTTTCAACATTTTCACATTTTTGTTCAACAAACTACTGCTCCCGATTCACGCGCGAAAAAAAACCACTAGACTCTCGATTCTAGTGGTAATGTTTATCCAAATGGATATCGAAATGGTGCTCTTTTGATTGGCTAACAACATTGACTAACAAATAGCCAACTATTTTACGAATTAGTCTATTTGTTCACTGTTTTCAGTGTTTACCACCTCACTTCTAAAATGGTGATCGTACACATATTTCGACGTTGTGATTCCTCCCGACAACAAACCCAAGAAAGGTACGTACGGCGTCACAATCGCGACAATGCTCTCAACGTCTTTCTTTAATAACGGGTCTTTCTGCAACTCGTCGTTTAGTTCGTCAGGATTCTCAATAGCGTTCAACCCATCCAGTAGGCTAGCGAATTTGCTGATTAGCAAGTCGGTGAGAAAGGCGTTTGCGATTTCCATTCTCTTCAACTCGTATTGGTGCCATATCTTGTCGATAACCTTTGCGGACGCTTTTTTAATATACGCTTCAGATTGGCTTACCACACCATCGCCAGACAGTCTAATTAGTTCAGATCTCCTAACGTCAATATTGTCTCCCACAGTCGAAGTACCATCAGTGTCCTCGACTAATTCCTCAATCGTGGGGTTTTCTTCACTTTTGCGTTTCACCATCACGCTATTACTTATACCCATATTTTATTGCGGAATAACAACTTCGTGACTGTATGGATAGCGCAGTGAGATTTCGAGTCTAGCGTACTTATTATTTTTTAATGCGGTCACAATCGCCGACGCTTCCTCTTTGCTAATGTTTCCAAGGTAATCGTCAATAACAACTTTCATATCACTCCTGCTCGGACAGTGAAAGCAAATGAGCTTACTAATGTTTTCTCTATACGGTTTTGCGATCGACGTCAGTTGTTGTGTGATGACAATAACGCTCAACATAAAATGTCGCGCGCTAAAAGCCAAGTTGACCAATTGACTAGTCCTATTTTTGACGTCCTGCCCACTCGCACAGTCGTCCAACACAATCAGAGTGTTAGTGCCTTTAAAAACGCTAGTCACACACTTGAGAACAGCGTCAACGTTATCCTGCGCACAGTCTATCGCTAACACGTCAGGGTCACGTACATATTTCCAATCTTGATACGCTTTGTTCCACTCGAAAGTAGGACAAATCAACACAATGTACATGTAGTCAAATTTACCACGATACTCAGATTCTAATGTTTCCAGCAAATAATGCGTCTTGCCACAAGCTGTCATCCCAACAATTAGCGCGTTAAACGGAGTCTCCATTAACCCACGTTTGATTTAATACCCGATTGAATGCAACCCATTGTTCACGAAGTTGACCAACCCATCACTCATCACAAACACCCTGCACATAACATTTGCAGTCGTCGCTTCCTTAGTGATTTCAAGAAGCACGCCGGATTGTGTGTTTACAATGTTCTTGCCAGTGGCGATATTGCGATTATCTTGAACGCTCCTCAAGTCAATGACCAACGCAAAGCCATCTTTATAGAATTTCTGTATGGTCATGAACTGAGCGTGTTCTTCACCCAACCCAAACAATCGTTTCGCTTCTGCGTAGAACTTCGACTTTGGGATGCCTTGTGAGTACACACTATTTGGCACACCTTCAATTGTGACTCTAACACTCTCAATATTTGGGTAAAGAAACTCCTCACTGTCTGTTCGCACCTTATTCGTAAATAGTAACACAATTGCCTTCATGCTTTTTCTCGGAAGATTAACATTCTCGTTCACAATGGTCGTGCCTTTGTCCCATTCAGTGGTTTTCATCAACGTGACGTGCTCATACGACAAACTACGACCACTTGCATAGCCCGACGCTATTTCGTCAGCGAGCTCCTGGTTATCAATCGTCTCATACTCAAGCTCGAGGTTCTCCAGAGTGTATCCGCCCACAGCGCTACCGGATTGCGCCACCATGATGTCTGCGGCCTTCGGAAGTGTGATCACATACTGCAAGTTGTTGTTCATGCTAAAAGGAGCGTACAACCCGTGGTCGTTCATGATCTTACCAAGCTTTATTCGCTGTTTCGTTCCAATCACATCAAACATCAACGCGTCACTAACTTTAGCGACGTTCCCACTTGTTGCGCCACTGTCATCCTTAGAAATTAGCTTTCTCAAGTTCTCACCACCAACACCATAGTCAATCATTTGGTCTCGCGCAGTAACACTTTCCCAAAGGTCGCGATAAACACCAATGTGATTTTCCCCATTGTTGTCATACACAATTTCCCCAGCTAGTCTCACAGTAAGTTTTTCAACCAACAACTTACTAACATTATTCAAGAACCAGCTTTTGGCGTTTGCATTCTTAAAGTCAAACACTAGACCCAACGACCCAGGCACCAAACAGCTGCTAACCTTGAGCTTCGGTATATCAATGTAAAGTTCCTCGCCAGGACTGACCTTATTAGGGTTCAACGTGATTACGTGTTGCGTTCTCACCCCTTTTATGACACCCATGGTTGCTCGTCTAAAACCGGGACTCAACTCTGCTGATGTGACGTTCATATACTTTACATATGTTTTATCACTACCGTTTTAGCTTGTAATAGTCATAAGCAAACCACGCAAATATCACCGCAAGTACCCACAGATTTTGAGCCAACCAAGCGAGACCCTTTGCACCCAACGTCAACGCATTGTAAACTAAGTTAGCCAATCCGACAGCCCATGGACCTATCTTCGCTATCGCGTTCTTAACAGCCTGTGCGAATGACCTCGTGGCCATAACGCCTTTCATAACAGCGGACCTCCCAGCGATAATAATAGTTGTTATAATCCCAGCCACTGAAATCGCTACAGCACTCAACCCAACCATATTTTCTTTAGCCCATTCCTTGAACTTCTGAAATCTGTCAATGTCGACTTCCTGCTGCTCTCTAACTTCTTCTATTTGTCGCTGTTCAATAGTTCTGTCTCTGGCTTGCTTTAGTCCTGACTCTCTTTCAAACAAACCAGCGTGCTCCCGCTCCTCGCCAGGTGTGAGACCAGTTTGGTTAGCTTTTTTGTCAAGCTCTGCCAATCTCCCACTCGTCTCGTCTATCGTCTCTTGAAAGTGGTCTACCTGCGCTTGCAACGCGCCAGTGTTACCTATTCTTGACTCACGCAACACACTCTCACTTGGATTAAGCACACCATTATGTTCGCGGTTTTCGTCTGGTGTTAGACCAGGTATGTCATCGTAGCCCACTCTTGTTTCGATTACTGGGAAGTCGTCTGGGACTACTTCTGTTGTGACAGCTGTTGTTTCTGCGCTATTGGGGATTTGTTTAACTAGCTCTTTGAACTGCTTAATAGCCCTTTCACTATTGCTATCTTTACTGTAGATCAAATCATCTCCTTTAGATTTTAGAATTCGTTTGGGTTTTCCATACTTACCATCTTTGTTTATCGGTTTGAAAAGAATAGCCCCTGAGTTCGTAACCTGCGACCTGTTGACTATTTTCCTTGACGCGTCGTCGTGGCCGAGTCCCTTTTTGCTTAATTTACGTATTTTCCTATTTATTAGCTTGATTCTTTCTACATTGTTTTCTGTTAGCTCTTTGTTGGACGCTTTTAGTCCACCCAGTCTTCTCTTAATTTCCTCCTCCTCTTCAAAAGCTAGACTGAAGCTTGCGTCATTGACGTCACCATATGACTCCTGTTCAACAAACTCTACTGTTGGGACTTCTGTGTTAGTCCCCCTTATTGTCACCGTTTTACTATCAGTGTCGATAAATGACGTCTCTTTTTCTAGAGACCTCCTCTCTTGCTCGTCCTGCAATCTATTCACTCTCCCAAACAATTTTTCATACTCAACGCGCACAACATCTGGCATGTCACCGCTGGCGTACCTATCGTCAAGTAAATCGTAGGCTTTAGAGACACTCTCAAATTCGACATCTATTTGATCATCGGTGTACCTATCAAGTCTATCTAAGTTCTCCATCTCAAAGTCGTCGAAACCTTCCCCACCTTCAGCCATATTACATTAGCTCACATTTTGAATATTGCTTTCTGGTATCCACGAATTATGTTTGCTTTCATAACCCAACCACTTGACCAACGCCATCTTCTTCCCTCTGACTTTCTTTCTTTTCAACACCTTTTCAACTCTGTACACATCGTCACCACCACGTTTCCTATTGACCAGCGATAATTCCTGCTCATAAAACTTACCAATAATCTGTTCACCACTTATGTCCTCAATTTCATACACATTTGGATCACCGCGAATAACCTTTACCACTTTAAACAGCTCTTCAGTGAAGTTGGCTTCATAGCCCTTTGTGAACACACTCTTGTATTTACTAATTCTCACCGATTGACCAACTCTAAACTTTGGCAATGGGTTGTCTGCAAATTGATGACCAAACAAAGTAGTCCAAACTTCGCCTTCGTTTGACTTATCGACATCCTTTGGCTTCATCATAATGCTGCGATTCACATTGTTATTGTGCTTACAAACTGACCCAAAACGTCAATCCATTCATACGTCCCATGGGCATAGAAGTACTTCCACATAATGCTCTTGAGACTTCTATTAAAACGCTCGACAACAGCAGCCTTTTTATCACTCTTAGTGCTGAAATATTCAACACCATGTTTTTTCAACAAACTTTTCACACCAACGTTGTAGAATTCAAGTCCATCATCAAATTGTGCTAACTTAGGTGTGGTTCCAAACCGATCTTTAAAGTCAACCAACAATTTTCCAACAGCCTTAGTCATGCTCTTAGTGTCTTTTCTATAAACCGCAATGCCAAAAGCGTATCTACTCAATATTTCAATACCTGTCAATATCCAATAATACCCTCCATTCTGTTTTGAGTACTTACTCATGTCCACTAGATCCATTTGAAGCTCTTCACCAAGGAATCCAACAAAAGTCGCGCGGAACTTATGTCTTCTCACAATGGGTTTGTACCTAGTGTAAGTGTCCTGCGCTGTCAACCATTCTTTCACTGTTTTTCTAGTTACTTTCAATCCGTCTCCTAACGCACTTTGATACAACCTCTCTGCACCACTGAACCCTGTCTTAGGATTATAGTAAATATCTCTCAACCATTGCTCTGTTTCCACACCAAGTTCCATATAATTCACACAATATACAGTTCCAATAACACCGCGCCAACGTCAGCGTCACCATTGTTTGGTTTGACACGAAACGTCATACTTGAGTAAATACCTTTTTTAATTCTCACCTTGGAGTCAACGTATGAGTAACGTTGTATCCCTCCGTCAAGAGACTGCTCGGTGGGTATTGGCAACGTTGTGATCACATCACTACGATTCCCGTCAGTGCCCACATTACTCTCCGTCTCAACAGCGTCGCACGAGACTTCTACATACTTTAGACCTCTGTTCATGTCAATCTTGTTTGGACTGTCGTGCCACTTAGCGTCTGGCGCAATTCCTGCGTCCTTCGCGAAACCGAGCAAAAGCCCAATGTCACCTAACCTAAGTTCGTATACAGTGGTGGCGCCAAACCTCAAAGGCAGAACTTTGACCCTACTTTTACCCGTGGCTATCAGTCTCTCCACCACGAAGTCTACATAAACCACCCTGAGCGCGTGTCGTAGAACTCTAACCAACGCGTCGAAGTCGTAGTAGCCCCTACCCACTCGAGTTGGCCCGGCTATCGACGATGGCCCTCCTGTGGCAGTGAATACGAATTGAATATCGACATCACTCGCCACGTTATTGTAGCTCCAAAACACAGTGGCTGTCTTGACTACAATGTGTGGGTTATCGTGTGTGGCCACTACACTGTAGTCAAAAGTTACAACTTTCTCCACACCTTCAACGAGCACCGTCAACTTTTGAGGACTGTCGTCTACACGTCGCTTTTCAGTGTAGCCACCAGAGTCATACCCGTAGTTTAGACTCATTACTTTAGCATGCGTTTAACGTTAGCTACTCAAGCGTTGCATACAAATCCAACAATATGTCACCAACGTTGACACTACTACCATCTTGGTCAGTCACGTTAAACACCAGCTGCGTAAAAGCGCCTTTGTTTATCGACACCTTCGACTCAATGTTGAAGAATTGTTGAACAGAGCTCTTCAGTGGTTGGGTGGTGGTCAATGGTAGCTCGACGATAACCTCGCTTTTGCTACCATTAACAATATTCTCAGGTCTGTTCACAATGCTACAACCTACTTGTACATACTTCAACCCTTTGTTAACATCCGAACATTAGGGCTGACCAAACCACTACTACTCACCGTTGTGTTATCGTTGAACCCTAACAGCTCTCCAAATTTAAACAGCTCTAATTGTTGGTCAGTTTTTATCTCACACTTTGAATTGTGTTTGTTGGCTACTAGCTCGATATCCCCTAGTCCCTTCAACTCGTCAGCGATCATTTTAAAAGTGTGGTACCCAGACTCAAAAACGTGTTTGTTGCTGTTGTAACTTATTTCATCATTCACACCGGTCTCCACGTTAACGTAGTCCCAAAAGATGGTCGCTTTTTTTACTAGTAAGTGAGGATCTGAGCCAAACGTCAAAAGTGCTTCTGGTAGATCCACAGTTTCCGTTGGGCCTCTAATCAACACTACAACCCTGACCATATAATGTAGTGTATGTTATAGATGCTGACAAAGAGAAAACAAGGTGAGCTAATTCTTCTTAGTGAATTCCCAAACGCGCAACTAGATAAGTTTGAGTTTGGGTACAACCTTGCAGACGACAATAAAACAGTCAAGACCGTTGACATTTACTTCAAGTCAGGTCCAAAGTATTCTGACATGATAAACATAAAGTCACCAAAGTTCACGAAGAACGAGGGCTTTACGAAATTCCTTAGCAACACACCAAGATTCCCAAAAATATGGTCGAGCGATGGGCGTGTCCCAAAGTTATTACTGACAGAGACCCACAAGAGCTACAGAGAAGTCGAGACGTTTCCACCATATGTCCTCAACTACCCAACCCACAATTTTGACGTCTTTGTTGACGACAATAATTCCTTCAAATCAAATCTATGGTGAAGTATACATGAAACCTCATGAGACTCACGATTTGCTTTGGGACGTCGACTTGATAACTTAAGTTCTGTAGAGACACCCCTGAGCGATATGTAGCGATGTACATACCTGCGATCGCTTGATAGTAACTCTCCGTTAGAGTCCAAACTGTGTTAACGCTACCACCAATTGCCTTGTCATTGTGACGTCTTTTGGTGTCGATGAGTATTCTCGGTTCGTCGTGTGATGTTTCGTTTGAGTAAGAGTCAAGTTGACATTAGAGTCAAGTTGACTATTACCTCCCTGACTGGCGACTTTTGAGAGGCCATGTACCATTGACTGATGTTGACAATAGATACATCAAGGACATCCAAGGTGATTATCGTCGGTATTGCCCAAGACACTCTGACGGGTTCACACCATTAGGACAAGAACTACTAAACCAATCGATTGAAGTTTACATGCGTGCCATTCTTGGAGCCCAAGCGAAGTCAAAGCAAAGCATCGTGGGAACTAGGGCCAGTGCTCGAGAAACACAACAAATCTTTAGAGACATCATTGAAGACGGTGTGGTTCAGTATTCACCAAGTGTTTGGATCAACCTTGTGAACAAAGCGATTAGTGAGATCAAAGTTAAGCTAGACACAGCTGTGACACCCAACACTTGGCTGATCCCCAGAAGCATGGTCTTGTTAAAGGACCCCATTGTTGGTTACAATAACGTGCTCAGAACTTCGTCTGAAACTGGGATGACATTTGGGTACAACGATGGGTTGAACTATCGAGCGTCAAAAGTGGAGCATAAAAAAGTTCACCAGGACTCGCAACCCAACTTGGATACTCTAGTAGTGCCACCCGTGGAGAGAACAGTGGTCACCACCAATCAAACAGAGCACACTACACAAATCACCGCGAGTAAGTCAGACACCACGACAACGTTGGCGATAATCTTGGGGTTCTCAGCAGTCTCTGGTTATCTGCTAACCAAATACACCTTCAGGTAGTAATGAGTCTAAACTATGGGTATGAGTCTGATGACCCTCACGATAAAATACTAAAGAGAACGAAAAGACATCTGGACGAAGATCCTAAGTTAAGCGCGACTGGTGGAAGGATGTCTGGAATAATAGACATGCAAGGCTCAGCGATAAAAAACGTAGCAGACCCAGTCGACGACTCAGATGCTATCAATAAAAGAACTCTAGAGCAATTGCTATCAGGTTTCCTCAAGAGTCAGTCATATAGTGTTGTGCTCGACTTCAACGTTAGCACGCACGCCTTGAAAAACGTGGAATTTCACGCCAATGGTTCAAACAATGTGAAAGCTATTGGTGAAACAAGTAAGTTAGTGCAAAACAACCCAACCTATGGCCCTATTATTGGCATCAGCAGTGTAAGCCAAAGTTTTCTATCACCTGTGTTAACACCAATCCCACTTGAGTCAGGTCTTCATTTTAATTGTCCCAGTATGCAGTGGTGCGATCTTTCCATTTTTGTTGTGGTGAGGTTACCAATGAGAACTGCTGGATCAAATTGGGAGACAATTATATCAAACGACGACGGTCAGTGGGATAAGTTCATAGGGTACAAGACTGGTATGGCTAATGGGCTCGCGTATGGTGGCAGCGTCCCAGCAATGGAGAGCATATGCACTATTCCGAGTGGTGTTGACATAAGTAAAATGCATATGATATCAATACACTGGCAAATGAGCAATTCACACGTCAGGGTCAACAACGTTAAGTCAACCGATTCAGACTTCATAGCGAATATGAAAAAGATAGGCACACCCTATGGAACGATTTTTGGAATACATCGACCAAGAATACCACTCGCACCTTATGCATACCCATCGTTGATAGAATTCTACGGTGTGAAAATCGTGAGTGGCTACATGACAAACCGAGACATCATAATCATGGGTGGAGAAATGATGAAGGAATATGGTATAAAGTAAATGGGAGCATGTGTTTCGAGACCTCATGAAATATATAAAATAAATAAAACGACTGACCACATGTTCAAAGCTGGTGGGTCATTTGGTCGCGGTGACGTGACTCTCGAGCTCCACGCTGAGATTGGTATGAGGTCTAAAAAGACTTACGGCAAACCTATTATGTTACCAGAATCAGACACTGTGGGAGTGGTAGGAGACGTGACCTAAGTTATGTAATGGGTTGGCTTAGAAAACTGGCTCGTAACATTAGAAACTTTTTCAGACGACGTAGAAAACTGAGGACTAATAAAACACACCTGCTGCATTGGTACACAACAAACCAAATCTATAAAAAACCTAACACCTATGTCGAGTAGTTTTTTGCGGGGCTATAGTAATGGCAACCAACTTGGTGCGACTATTCGATGGCCACCAAATCACGATGGTTAATCACAACGGTGAAATATGGTTCAAAGCAAAAGAAGTCGCAAGCGCTCTAGGTTACGCTCGACCAAAAGATGCAGTTAACGATCACGTCGAACCTGATTGTAAAATGAAGATGGAACAGGCCTCGTTTATCAATGAACTTGGGGTCTACTCATTGGTGTTCTCGAGCGAGATGGAGCGTGCGAAACACTTCGGAGGGTGGGTGCACTCAGAAGTCTTACCAAGCGTTAGAAAGGGTTTAGCTGACGTCGGTCTCAAACACAATCAGTTTAAAATGATCACTGAGTTCGACCTTCATACGAAAGTTGTTGGTTTTCTTAGGAAATATTATCCAGAAGCTATTTTGATAGCCGCTTGTGGTGAAAATCAAGACACCTCGAGTAAAAGAATAAATTCGTGGAAAAAAGGTTACCAACGTGGAACACCTGACTTGATTATTGCTAATGCAAACCGACAGCATAGCGGGCTGGTGATTGAGTTCAAGAATCCAGGTGGCACAGGTAAGACATCTGAAGAGCAAGACTCTCTGCTGCTTAGATACAAATCCGCTGGTTATCTAACATTGTTGTGCGACTCGTACGACGACGCTATTACTGCGATAATAAAATATTTCTTTGACATTGGGTTTCAGTGTTCCCAGTGTTTTCGTAAATTTAAAAATAAATCAGCGTTGAGTAACCACGAGAGACACTATTGTAAAGAGACTTTTTAGACAGTGAGTAATAAATCGAATTAGCACTAGTTCTCGTTGTTGAGACGACGTTTGAAGCGACAACTGCTCTAGCATTTTTTAAAGACGTTTTTAACTCGGTGAAAAATATCTGCGAAGATTTCTCTCTTTATTTCACAAACCTTCTGACCACTGTGTGAAAAAATGTTTCTACGGTACATTGGACGCTTCATGTGACCAATGTCTAAATTTAAAAAGTGGGGTATCTGAGAACACCCCTAATTTTGTGTGGAAGGATGATGACGTCTGCACACTGCGCGATATTGCTCAGCACCACCAACAAATGATGGTCCTGGATTGTATCTCCAATTGAATGGCGCATCAACAGTTGTTCCGTAAGTGTCACGACAAACGGCGCAATACGCTTTTAGAAATGTGATGTCGTCTGCCATTGGGAACAACGTGTCAAGCTCACCAAGTTTTTTTAAATGCTCTGTTGTTATGAGACCACAAATAATGACGTGAATGCCAGCTTTAATGTATTCGCGAATAATTGGGAGTAGATCAGAGTACCAATGGCCTTCATCAATTCCGATGACGTCATAGTCAGCTATCTCGGAAGAACTCGGAAGGTTGGTGATTAACTTCGCAGGTAAACTGTCTGACCCGACAACAATGGTCTGACGATGTGTGGAGAACGCGTGGTCAGTTCGTCTGGTGTCGCCTGCGTTGTTCATGTAGAGGACTTTGAGCCCCGATTTACTTAACGCGACTAACCTGCGAAGAGTCTCTGTCGTTTTTCCTGCGAACATGGGACCAATCACGATTTCTAGTTTACCAACTTTTCTCATGGTTACTATACCCTCAGAGAAATATTTTTTATTGTGGTGGAAACCGTCGTTCCATGTTGAATATCCGCTGGAGCTCTAAGTTTTTAAGATGGGACCTCGAGCTCTCGTGTCTTAAGCGATACAGTGGGTCGTTGGTGACCACACCGCACGGGTGACAGGTGTACACGTTTTCGTCTCTCGCAAAGTGTCTGTGGGTGGGTGAGAGTACGTGGTCCCTGATATCGTCCGCACCCAGTATCTCATTACACCCAACCTTGCAAACGTGAACGTCGCGGTTTGTGGCGAGATCTAGCCACGCTTTGGCTTTGGTTGGGCATGGTTTTCATATAAGGGTCACTAAGAACACTTGGAGGAAGTTACCGAGTAACGTACCGTTGGATCCACTAGGGTTGTTCAAGTAGACATCACTTGCTAACATAAGGTACTTGAATGATGAGTAACACCACACAGGGATTATACTAGCTAATCTATCAGCAATCTCCTTGGCTCTATCTTCTCGAAGATCGATCCAAGCATCGTGAAGACGCCTCGCACAGTCGACCTGGGGGATAGGCTGTTTTATTAACACCTCTTCACGTCTGAGGTCGAGCAGATTGTATATTGAAAAGTACTCGTTTAAGACGTTGGGTCCATTGTCGACTCGTGGGGTAGACACACTGACAAAGGCCGTTCTCAGCAAGCGGTCAATAACTTCTTCGCTAACCTCTCGGGCTTGAGTCATTATGTTATACTCCCAGAAAAAACCCTAGTTTTTAGTGCGTTTGGTCTGTAACTGTGAGATACCTGTGAGGTCAACTGTGAGACACCTGTGAGGTCATCTGTGAGTAAGATAACACGTGATAGTGTATTAGATGGTTGAGGACCCACAGACGGCTGTCGACGCTAAGATCACGGCTGATGTGAAAAGTGTTAAGGTGAAGGACCCAAAGCGCGTCGCTGCTGGTAAAAAGTTGGCTGAGATATCGAAAGCTGCGAAAGAAAAAAAAATGCGTGAAATGATAGTCAACGAAGAACAGGGTAGCGAGTGGAGCTATGGTTACATTGTTGGAACACTTGGTGTTATCATTGCTGCTGCTTCACTATGGTACACAATTAGCAGTGAAAAAGAGACACAATTAGAACCTGTGAGTACTGCACCAGCTAGTGTGTCAGAAAGTCATAAAACTCGCCCAGCGTTAGACACATTTGATTCTTGAACAAAACACACGACAATGTATATGACTGCGATCGATCGAAAAGAGCTTATGAACGAATTGTACGATGCGCTACTTGTCGCGACTGGCGCTGTGGTAGTGAGTATGATTTCTAAAAAGGCTTTGGGAGAACCATTGGGAGCGCCAGAGACAGTTAAAGGCACAGTGAGACTTGCTGCAGCTGTTAGTGCAGGAGCGCTGTTAGTGAGATGGATGCAATCGAAAAAGTGGATACCTACAGATCCATTCAAATCAACGTAAGTTAATGGCGAGTGTTGTGGCTGGAGGGATTTTTAATGCAATGGCTTTTGCAGGCGCTGGCTTTATGTTTTCGAAGTTTAATCACACAGGCTATGAAGCTGAGATGAAAAGACACAACCATGCGTTGGAGCAGTTAGTCGGTGCGAAAGAAGCGTGGTATGAAAACGAAGTCGCCAAGAAAGATAAGATCCAGCGTTTGCGACAACGGCTCTCTGATGCTAATGCTGACATCAATGACACAAGCCGCGCGTTGGAGGAGCTTGGAAGAGCGATGACTATTCAGCACAGCGGACGAGTGTTCACTGACTCCCCGAGGGTTGCGGATTACTACCAACCGAGTGCGGAAATGAAGGAATACCAATTATTGTTTGTTGGTGCGTTAGGTTTGGGTAGTGGAGTAGCGGTGTGGGTGCTAACTCGGTAAAAAAAATGTTGGAGTAGTATAAGAGTGATGGACAAACTTATGAGGCAGATAAGCTACGGTTACACAATTGATGAGATCGCGAGTGAGACGCAAATTGAGTGTGGAGACACCCCTAGGCTTTACTACTGCTTGGATTGTGAGGTTTTGAAAAATGTGACTGAATGTGGTGGGTACGCGTGCCCAAAGTGTGGTGACACCGAATGGGGTTACACTCAGAGTTACAGCGACATGAGGCTCACGCGACCAAAAAGCGTTCACAAGCGGTCTTGGTGGATGGGGAGGAGACTACGGAACGTTGTGAAGGGTGAGCACCTTGAGTTGATAAAAGAGGACTTCTTGAAAGTTGTCAATGCGTTGTACTCATGCAATTTGGTAAAGGGTAGAAATGTCAGCAGATATGGATACTACATTATTAGGTTGTGCCACAGAAGACGAGTCGGGATACTCAAGAAGGTGTCAGACCTCAAAGACGGGAAGGTGAAAGACTTGTTTGACGACAACTTGTTTGGGGTGGTGTACCCAAAGCTGGGATGGTGCGAAAGTGGTGATAATTATTACGACGAGTGGTTTAGGAAAAAAACAAGTGTAGTATATAGAAGCCATGGGTGACGTAACAGAAAACTCACTTGTTAGAAATGGTGCGGCCGTTGTAAATCCACTAACAGGTAGAGCGATCAACGTTCACGGGCGAGTCTACAATCAACTTGTTAGAGATGGTGTTTTTAGTGACACGACAAATGTCAGTACTATTAATCCGCTGACAAACAGGCGAGTTAACGTTGACAGTCGGACGCACAACCGTCTTGTTAGAGATCAGGGAGCGCAACCCACAGTTGAAGACCATAGCCCACGGCTGTTGGGTCAAGCGCTGAGAGGGTTCACCAGGTCCTATGGAGTCGAGGTGGTTAACGACAGAGACATCAATCAGGTAAACGGCAGTAGAAGCGCTGTCATTAATCTTTTGAGACGTGAACTAGGTGAGACCAACGGAATGAAAGTGGTAGAGACAGTTAAGGTCACTTTTGAGAAGGCTTTAGAACTCGATAAGACCACGTACAAAACTGCCTACTTTAACAGCGAAACGTTCGTCGTCATTAACGAGCATGACATCGAGGGTGTCGCCAATCGTAGGTCGGAGCAGATTTTGACGCGGATAGCTGGGTGGTTATCTGAGGGGTCTGGATGGACTATCGACAAAATAGATGCGCACTACGTTAATATCGCTATTTATAGACCTCTGCATGGGAGTAGCTACATTGCGTTGCCAAAGGAGTTGCGTAATAGTAAGAAGGGTTTGATAAACGTGAATAACGATGATGACAACAAGTGTTTTAGATGGTGTCACCTAGCACATAAGTTTCCTGTTGGAAAAAACTCTGATAGAACGTCGAAGTACGTCAGACATGTCAGTGAGTTGAATTATGATGGAATTAACTTCCCAGTCACACTCAAAGATTACAACAAGATAGAAAAGGCTAACGAAATTAGCATTAACGTTTTTGGGTATGAAAATAAGCAGCCATTCCCTGTGTATGTTTCTAAGGAGGCGTATCCTGACCATATGGACCTATTGTTGATAACTAATGATGTGGGCAACAAGCACTATGTGTACATTCGCGATTTCAACAAGTTTATGTATCGTCAGACAGAGCATAAGGCTAGAAAACATTTTTGTAGACATTGCCTGCAGTGTTTTACCCGAGAGGACGTGCTTGAAAGTCACATTGAAGTGTGTTTGGTCATCAATGGGAAGCAAGCTATTAAAATGCCGCAAAAAGGTGCGAAAGTGAAATACGAGAATTTCAGTAGGCAGCTAAACGTACCATTTGTGGTGTATGCAGACTTTGAGGCTATCACACAGAAGGTGCACACAGCAACACCATCAAGTGAGTGTAGCTACACAAATGCCTACCAGAGGCATGTTGACTGTGGTTATGGGTATAAATTAGTTTGTTGCTACGACGACGAGTATAGTAAGCCAGTAAAAGTGTATCGTGGTGAAAATGCAGTCAACAAGTTCATTGGGGAGATGTTGGAAATTGTTGAATATTGTAAAAAGACATCTGAGAGCCACTTTAACAAAGAAATGGTGCTGACTGATGACGATAAACAAAACTTTGACGAGGCTAAAAGTTGCCATATTTGCAGTGTTGAGTACATTAGCGCTGACGTTAGAGTTAGAGACCACTGTCACGTGTCAGGTAAGTACAGAGGGTCCGCACATCGTGAGTGTAATGTGAACTTTAAATTGACTGACAAAATTCCTGTGATCTTTCATAACTTACGCGGTTACGATAGCCATTTCATTATGCAGGAGATTGGTAAGTTTGGTCAAGACATAAATGTGATACCGAACAACATGGAGAAGTACATGGCGTTCATGCTTGGAAAAAACTTGGTATTTTTGGACAGCTTTCAGTTCATGAGTAGTGGTCTAGACAACTTGGTAAGGAACCTACCAAAGGACGCTTTCAAATACACGTCAGAAGTGTTTCGTGACGAGGGGTTAGCACTTATGACAAGAAAGGGGGTCTATCCCTACGATTACATGGACTCCTTTGATAAATTTGATGAAAGCGAGTTACCCTCTAAAAAGGACTTCTACAGCGTTCTGAATGATGAGCACATTACGGAAGAAATGTACGAGCGTGCCATCGACGTGTGGGACTACTTCGACGTTAAAAATATGGGTGGGTATCACGACCTGTATTTGAAAAGCGATGTGCTCTTGCTTGCCGACGTTTTTGAGAACTTTAGAGAGACATGCCATCGCGAGTATAAATTAGACCCTTGCCACTATTTCACATCGCCTGGATTGGCTTGGGACGCCATGTTAAAGATGACTGGAGTGGAGCTCGAATTATTGTCTGACATTGACATGTTCCAGTTTGTAGAATTAGGTATGCGTGGTGGTGTGAGCTACATATGCAACAGACACGGCGTGGCGAATAATAAATACATGAAGGGGTACGATAAAGCGCAAGAATCGAAGTATTTGATGTACCTTGATGCCAACAATTTGTATGGATGGGCAATGAGTCAAAGTTTACCTACGGGCGGCTTCAAGTGGTTGACTGAGAAAGAAATAAAAAAAGTTAATCTATGTGACTATCACAACGACAGTAAAAAGGGCTTACTGTTTGAAGTTGACTTGGAATACCCAGCCCATTTGCATGACCTACACAACGATTACCCGTTGGCTCCTGAGAAGATGGAGATAACTGTTGACATGTTGTCGGAGTACTGCACGAAAATCAAAAATAAGTTTAATGTGAGTGTTGGTGGTGTGAAGAAGTTGGTGACTAATTTGATGAACAAAAAAAAGTATGTGTGTCACTACGGAAATCTGCAGTTGTATGTGGATCTTGGATTAAAAATCAATAAGATTCATATGGTCCTACAGTTTGACCAGTCCAAGTGGTTGGGCAAGTACATCGACTTTAACACAGTCAAAAGAACTGCGGCTAAGAACGCTTTTGAGAAGGACTTCTTCAAGTTGATGAATAATAGTGTGTTCGGAAAAACGATGGAAAATTTGAGGAAGCGTGTGGACGTAAGATTAGTGACCACTGCGAAGAAATTAGAAAAGCTTGTCTCGAAGCCGACGTTTGTGTCTTGCAAAATATTTAGCGAGAACTTAGTTGCTGTCCACAAAGTTAAAGAAACGCTGACACTAAACAGACCTGCATATGTGGGTATGTGCATACTAGACTTGAGTAAAACGTTGATGTACAATTTTCACTACAATTATATTATGAAAAAGTACTCTAGCGACACCTGCAGATTGCACTTCACCGACACTGACAGTCTGTTGTACTCAATCAAAACTGACGACGTCTACTTCGACTTTATGATGGAGTGCGAAAAGTTTGACAATAGCGACTATCCTGCAGACAGCCCATTCTTTTTTAGAGAGAATAAGAAAGTTATTGGGAAGATGAAGGACGAGTGCGCTGGGACGCCAATTGTCGAGTTCGTTGGGTTGCGCAGTAAAATGTACAGCTATTTGAAAGAGGGTGGAGGTGGCGGGAAAACCGCTAAGGGTATTAGAAAAAATATAATTAAAAAAGTAATCAGACACGAAGACTACAAAAGCGTGTTACTTGAGCAGAAACAATTGCGACACACAATGAAGACCATTAGAAGTGTCAAGCATCAGATTGGTAGCTACGAAATTAATAAAGTGTCGTTATCCTGTTTTGATGATAAACGATACCTTTTAGAAAATGGTATTGACTCCTACGCGTATGGTCACAAAAACATTGTAGTGAGAAACACCACTGAAAATAGTGAGCAAACGGACTAATTCGTAAAATAGTTGGCTATTTGTTAGTCAATGTTGTTAGCCAATCAAAAGAGCACCATTTCGATATCCATTTGGATAAACATTACCACTAGAATCGAGAGTCTAGTGGTTTTTTTTCGCGCGTGAATCGGGAGCAGTAGTTTGTTGAACAAAAATGTGAAAATGTTGAAACGACACTTTCTTTTTTTTAATATGCGAAAAATGTGAAACGACACATTCTATTTTTTAAAAAACACGTAAAAATATTGAAATGTCACATTAGTAGCATATAAATCGGGTTTGTGGTCTTATTTGATGTATGTTGTAAATTTAGAATTACCGAAATGACATCGAATTTTTGGGGGTTTGGGATTTGGTGTAAATTTCGCGATGTTTTGGCGATTATATTCGCGTTCAACATTGAATGTGTAAAAATTGAGCCCGTAGCCCCACTCTCTATACTACTAATACATACATTTTAAGACCAAACCGCGACCAGTTGCGAAAAATGCAACTTCAAGGCCTTTCGGCTGGAATTGAACCCGCGACCCTGCGATGCTAGTGCAGTGCTCTGACCACTGAGCTACGGAAGCCGTTGCCGAGAGCCTAGTCACGAGTTCTGTATATATGGTGGTAGTAATGCCGGGATAAGATTCTGGGTATATTATAGGTAATATTTGTCATCTCACTCGATCAATTAACTACATGTTGAAAGGATTTATAGTGAAGGAAAATTTCGAGTGTTGGAATACATACATTTTAAGACCAAACAGCGACCAGTTGCGAAAATGCAACTTCAAGGCCTTCCGGCTGGAATTGAACCCGCGACCCTGCGATGCTAGTGCAGTGCTCTGACCACTGAGCTACGGAAGCCGTTGCCGAGAGCCTAGTCACGAGTTCTGTATATATGGTGGTGGTAATGCCGGGATAAGATTCTGGGTATATTATAGGTAATATTTGGCATTTCACTCGATCAAACTACATGTTGATTTATGTTGATTTATTCATCCAACATTTATTTATGTTAATTTTTCATCCTCACATGGAAATTTACAACACTGTGTTGCAGTTTGTGGGATGTAAAATGATGGCTCGACAAGAGTAACTTATATTATAACAGTAACTTATATTATTAAGCCGGAAATTGGCTTAATAGATTTTTGGACAGATGGCGCACCAAACTGCATTATATCAAACCATGATGTTATCATGTTTCACCACGATAATGTTTAGTGCTCTGGATTAATTGAGGGGAAAATGCCACCGGAAAAAATGTCACCGGAAAAAATGGCACCGGAAAAAATATCACCGGTAAAAATGGCACCGGAAAAAATGGCACCAATTTTACGGAAATTTATAAGAGCCTTTGTCAAAAAAAACAGACATTCAACTAACACAGCTATTGGATCCGTCATGACAAGTGAAGTTTTTAACGAAACCTTGAAACAATGTAGTGTTCGCTTGACACATCTCCAACGGATATGAGTTGGATTAGTAATCTGCTTTGTATACATGAAGCCCCCAAAGCAAAGCTTCATTGCGCCCTTATTACTTGCAATTACTTCCATTTCGGCACACCGCGTGTTTCAAGAATGAAGCCAGAATAACAATCATATGAAACTTTCATCGTATTTATGTGGTTGGTATGAGAATGATTTCTAGAAAGCTAGTATTTCGTTGGTTATTAACTTATTTGCAAAGCGTCAGTGCAACGGAAATGATAATTAATTGTATGACTCAACTATATTGGAATTTGCTCTGATGGCGAAAACAAGTTATTGAAATGCTAATTCTATACAAATTCAGAATTGAAACCATGCATAACTCATTTAATGGTATGTTTTTCTCCGAAAATGTGTAGTGCGAAAATTACAGTTTGAGTTTCTGGGCAGTGCCATTTTTTCCGTATCAGTCCATTTTAACCGGTGCCATTTTTCCGACACCGCTCTGAATAGCACTTGACCCCAGCAAGGGCATCAGATTCTCATCGACGATAACAAATTCGACCGCGTGTGCTTGCGGTTTGTCTTGGGATTGCGAATCGAGAGTCGCGTGGTTTCTTTCGTTTTCAGTTCGGTCTTATTCCACAGCGTCTTGTTTGTGGACCTCAGTGCCTGTTTTTCTACATGGTACGTCAGTGAATGGTTTACCGATGAAATACAGTCAATGTGGAAATTAACCGGACTTCCGTGGGTTGTTGTTGTCATCGACCCCATTCACGGCCTCATGTCTAGGACAGCAAGAACCCGAGTTAGGATTCGAGTTAGGATTTCTTTCATATCTTTCTGTGTAAAGACGTATTTTTACGTCTGTCGATACACGATTTTTTAAGCGGCGTAACCTACTCGATATCACACTATAAAACTTTACTAAATGAATTTTTATACGAATATATTATTGCGCTGTCTAAACTTATCGTCATTCAATTTAAATACAGGTGTCCCAGGAAATTCGTCCCGCCGTAATATCGCCCCCCTGGGGGCGATATTCCTAGGAAATCCGCCCTCCCGGGGGACAAATTTCCTAGGAATATCGCCCCCCTTTAGGAATTTCGCCCTCCTCTTTAGTCGCAAGATATAAATTGGAATCCACTTGCCCTCAATATGTGGTAACAACACGTGTCTTCTGTCATTCGAAATAAAACTATTTCCACTTGTCAGCAGCCAAAACGGCAATGTCGAAGCGAGCCAATTGTCAGTTGTGACTCAGCGATTGGAAAACATGCATGGTTTTTGTTTTTAGTATGTTGTTAATTAAATATAGCGTCACTTCATTAATGGTGGTGACGTTATTCAACGTTTTGTTGATAAATTGTCCGCCGAAATGCATTATCCTTTTTTATTTTAATGGTTTTCTCCACTTTTTTGATAACTCTGACTCTGCTAAGTTTTGAACACTTCTTTTAAGAACTATCCAACATTGCTATTCACCTTCATGAATGCATTTTCCAAAGCAATATTTAATTTTGTCACCATGATAAAATCGTTATTTTAAGAACTCTTTTCTGGTAATAATATAAACAGAGGGGAGCTACGTCATGAATAGAAAGCACAGCCCAGAGAATTAAAACGCGATAAGATAAAGTTAAAAACATCACACATAATAGGAAGGTCCGATCCAGTCCTATTTTAGAGATGTGTGGAAGAGACCAATGTTCCGCAACCGACCCTATTCAAATTCTAGACCCTTTGTTCATATTGTTGTTTTGCATGTGTGAGTCATCGTTCATTGTTAAAAAGTGGTCACAGCGAAGGCCATTGTTAACGATTGCTATTGTTGAAATTTGAGGCACTTTATCTGATAATTTCTATTTTTATTAATTTATTTCTAAACAAGTCCAATTGCTATAAAAAGACTAAACTAGTCCTCTGAACCCGTGTCTAACTGGTCAACTAATATATTTAAGTATTTTTTTTGTAAAATATAAAATTTAATAAATAATGTTCTTGACAAGTTTTGATTTTAAAACGAAATGAGAGGGGGGCAAATTTCCTAGAGGGGGGCGAATATCCTAGGAAATTCGCCCCCGGGAGGGCGAAATTCCTAGGAAATTCGCCCCCGGGAGGGCAAGATTCCTAGGAAATTCTTCCCCCCAAGGGGAGGGGGGCGAATTTCCTGGGGGGGCGAATTTCCTGTGACACCGGTGAACTTTACGGCAGGCTACGGTCGACGCGAATCTTTGCCACAAATCTTTCCCAACGGGTAGGGTGGGTCGTGGCAGCAATAAAAAATCTAAATCTAAACAGCTAAACAAAGATCAAAGACTATACTGTCGAAAATAATATATTCAAATTAGTTGGCAGTGCTGTGGAATTTAGTAGTCGAGGGGTTCATTGGGAGTTTATTTTTCTATCCACTTTTCACGGCTGACATTACAAAACACAAAGGAGTGAATACACAAAATGATACTTGATAAACGCGTTATATCTTTGCTATATAAAGCGTATTTGCGTTTAGTTGGAAGCCCAGACAATAAAATGATGTTGTCCGTTAGGGTATCGAGGTTGCTTGAAACGTCGAACATGCGTGCGTTTTGATTTTTTCGGCGAGCATGCATTCGTTGGTTTTGTTGCCTCTAGACTAGTTTTTCTCGGGGATATTGCGCTAGATGACTGGCTACACACTGACCTGACTAGCTAAAGGGTTAATTTCTTTTTCAAATTATGCTAAAATGTTTTAGTATAGCTAAGGAATTCTCGACGCATTGTTTTGTCTTAGACTAAGTAAGAATGAAATGAGTTAGGCAATTGAAACGCATGTTGAATTTAATTTTAAAACGAATTCTAACTCGAATCCAGTCCCGCTCAACTCAAGAGAGGCCCCTGTTTACTTTATAAATCGGTAGATGGTAGCCAATTAAGAGGCTGCAGTTGAAATTATGAAATGATCAAACAGTATTTTCTGCTTCTCTGCGTTAGTGATTATTTATTCTGTCCTTATTTTGTACATCTTTTACGTCTTAACGAAAATTTGCGTTGTCATTTCACATGTAAAACTGAAACATTTTCACTTGAAATATCCTTACATCCGTAAAATGATGCGAAATTTTTAAAGGGGGCCCCCCAATTATATATTTGGTCCCTTTAGTCTCTGTGCGGGCCTGTTCGAATCCTAACTCGAATCCTAACTCGGGAGACTAATGTCTCACAGTCAGCTCTCATACATGTCTTCTGAAACACCGTGAGTTTATCGGCGAAATTGTTCCTTTTACCACATGCAGTGCAGAATAACACTCATGTGCGGGATAACACGCAGTGCCGGAAAACACCGCGCGTGTTTTATCACATAGCAGGGCACGCGTATTCACGTGGCGCCCAGTGACAGCTGTTTCAAACTACCGCGCGTGCAGCTGTGCACTATTCACATAAACGCCGCTTTCTTTCAATATTAAATACAAAACATCAGAATTTCCATAATATAGAATAAAAAAGAGAAACACATCACAGGCGTCAGAGTTGGGCTCCCTCTGTGGTCACGCTTTCTCGGATCTTTTTTTGCTTGTTTTACGTCGTGGACGTGAGTTAATACAGTGTAGTGGTTCCAGCGCTGTTCGCTGAGGTCTAGGTCGGTAGGAGGTTGCGGTTGGCGGTTCCGCGGCTGCGGTAGCTATATATATATATACAAGTCACTTGCTAGTCATATGACGCTTTTAAATAAGTGATAAAACGTGTTGTGCTGAGGCAGCAGTGTAGAAATACAAATCAAATATCTCAGTAAAACGGTTGGTGTACGGCGGCCGAAATAGCGTACGTCGTGTAGTGCAATGCGATGTCCCTCTCCTTCCAAATGAGTAGTCTATAAACTTTCGAGCGAAGGAACTTCGTCAGAGTGAAACCGTAAAGTGAAATAATCACTCAGTTATTACTTCGCAGTTTACGTTTCACTCTCTGACGAAGGGCTTTCGCTCGAAACGTTAGACAACTTCCACACAATTTCATAGACTTGCTCCAAATCTGACTCTTTGATTGTTTCGGGTTTGTCCCGTCTTTAAACAAACCCAAAACAATCAAAGAGGCAGACTTGAAGCAAGTCTAACTATTTCACTATTTCGGCAGTACACTTCACTTTCCGAGTTCCGACCGTTTTGCGAAATGGTTCGTAATATTTACGACGAACATGTTACCGCTGGGTTAGTGGTGTTGGCGGCCTCAACATGGTTCTGGCGACTACTATATCTAGTGCACACCTGTTTCAGGTTATGATGCATCAACAAATCAGTATTATATGAAGTAAAATCAGTAATATTGTCAGAAATAAAACACTAGACTTGTAACTTGATATGAAATTAGTGAAGACGAATGTCAGATCTGTGTTCTACGAGAAATAATATATAAACAATCCATTCAATAAATTGTACTGTGTATCTTGGTTTTCCGCTTGTGGTATACAGACACTACCAAATGATTAAACGAAGCATTAATAGTCATAGCGTTTAATTAACACCATAAACTACGAGTTCTTATCAGAAATGAAATGCTGCCTCTAGACTGACACAGGAGCAGTGGTACGAGATTGGAGCTGTGTTCAGGATCACTGATCAGGCATGCCAGCAGAATGATGCCAGAAATGTCTGTAGCATATAGAGAATACAATAAATAGACTGTAGAATCTACACCACATATCAAGGCGATCATATAGCCTTGTAATATTAAAATAACATACGGTAATCATGCATATGGCGCGTTTATGTCAAAATTCAATGTTTGAACGTCATACATCGTACATACTCGAAAGAGCAAGCCATAAATTTTCCATGATCAAGCGACACTTCTGCCGTAATATTTGCTGGCGGTAGTGCGGTCATGTTTCAAATCGAACAAACGAACGGGAATAGGCGTTAGATGAAAATGTGCTTACGATGGATTCTTTACAATTTTGATTCGTTCACATTAGGCGGGAGGATTTTTAATAACTTGGCCACTGCAACATATTAAGGTGGTCTTCCACACAATTGTTTTCTTAAATTATCTTGAATCTAATTTCTTATGATTTGAGAAGACACGCATAGGTGAAGGTAGTTCGGGGGTAAATTTATGAATGATCCCCCGTTATGTTAATACAAATTAGAATTAATTGTCATAAATCAGGCCATCATCTCATTTTTGTGATCGTGAGATGTCGACAAGATCGCCAGGTATTCGAGAAGTGATTAGATCGTGCGTTATCTGCTTTGGTGATCATTTTACTTTCTATTGATGTTCGTTCAAAAATATAAACTGAGTGGGTATACACTCACACTAGTACCACCCGTCTACTTTACTATTTGCATATATATTAAAGGTCAGACTGACTAGTGTGCTGCTGTGCGTAACTCGTGCTCAGTCTCTTTGCCGAGCTATGTATAGCCGACGAATATTTGGTTTGTTCGAGCTTGAGTTTGTCTGGGCAATACTAGGGAAACTAGGGAAAACTGCGCATGTTCTATTTGCACGCTGTCTTCCGCTGTCTTCCCAAACTACAGAAAGATTGCTTCTCTGCTTTCACGGTAAGAATAACCGGCAGTTATCGAATAGTTGACACTAAAATCGACTCCGCTGTTTTGTCTGTTTTCGCTTGCTTATGAACTGCCGAAATTCGAGTGCATTTGAGAGCCTGTGGACATGAAGAATCACTGAAGAATCCGATATTTCGATAACAAACGCAATCGCTGTATGTTTCTTATTTGTATCGTCCTTAATCGACGGCTTCTGTACTTTCATATTGACGACGAAATTAAAATATAAGTTGGCCGCCATCTTCAAAAACAGCATCGCGGTAATTTAACCCAAATACGTCGAACGTTTTGTTGACAAATAATCAACTCTACAAGCTCTCTTATGCCTTAAAACAAAGATAATTTATCTGCCTACAATATACGTAAACGTTATTGTGCTACCTTACTTAGTTGTTTTTAAAAAGCGCAATATCGAACATGCCTTGATATTCGTGATATGTCATTCGTCAAGCGCGTGGTTTCCACAGAGCGCTCCATTTAAATTTTAAAAGTTTACATGTGATGCCTGTAGCTGCTGCACAAGTTAAAGTGGATGTGGCATCAGTTTCTATTGACAAAACAAAGCTACACGGTTCAACATAGTTCGCAGTTCGACATTGTTTACATTTAGATATCCAATTGTCCAAATTTAATACTATCATTGCTTACAATATATTAGCTCAGTTTTACTTCAATATAAACATAGCTCATTCCGTCATTCGTTGCCTTTCAAATTGCGGTATATTCCGTACGAATTGTGCTGCGTACTTTTACATACAGTCAATCATACACAAGCCCAAGTAGCCTGTAGTCCGAGTTAACGACATCAACGAACGAAGCCCTCATCAAATGACAATCATAAACTCATTGAATTTAAAATTGTCCATACACATGCACTACATGCCGGTATCGATTTCTCATCATGCACTGAGCTAAACGAAATGAGCGTGGAGATAAGAACTAATGAACCTTATTCATAAACTATGACAGTATGCAAATAAACAACAGAGTAATAACGTACATGCTTGGGAATATACATTGACCTAAAAACGTTCTCATATTATGACAGTATGCAAATAAACAACAGAGTACTAACGTACATGCTTAGGAATATACATAGACCTAAAAACGTTCTCATATTATGGCAGTATGCAAATAAACAACAGAGTATTAACGTACATGCTTAGGAAATTACATAGACCTAAAAACGTTCTCATATTATGACAGTATGCAAATAAACAACAGAGTACTAACGTACATGCTTAGGAATATACATTGACCTAAAAACGTTCTCATATTATGACAGTATGCAAATAAACAACAGAGTACTAACGTACATGCTTAGGAATATACATAGACCTAAAAACGTTCTCATATTATGGCAGTATGCAAATAAACAACAGAGTACTAACGTACATGCTTAGGAATATACATTGACCTAAAAACGTTCTCATATTATGACAGTATGCAAATAAACAACAGAGTAATAACGTACATGCTTAGGAATATACATAGACCTAAAAACGTTCTCATATTATGGCAGTATGCAAATAAACAACAGAGTACTAACGTACATGCTTAGGAATATACATTGACCTAAAAACGTTCTCATATTATGACAGTATGCAAATAAACAACAGAGTAATAACGTACATGCTTAGGAATATACATAGACCTAAAAACGTTCTCATATTATGGCAGTATGCAAATAAACAACAGAGTACTAACGTACATGCTTAGGAATATACATAGACCTAAAAACGTTCTCATATTATGACAGTATGCAAATAAACAACAGAGTACTAACGTACATGCTTAGGAATATACATAGACCTAAAAACGTTCTCATATTATGGCAGTATGCAAATAAACAACAGAGTATACTAACGTACATGCTTAGGAATATACATAGACCTAAAAACGTTCTCATATTATGACAGTATGCAAATAAACAACAGAGTAATAACGTACATGCTTAGGAATATACATAGACCTAAAAACGTTCTCATATTATGACAGTATGCAAATAAACAACAGAGTATTAACGTACATGCTTAGGAATATACATTGACCTAAAAACGTTCTCATATTATGACAGTATGCAAATAAACAACAGAGTATTAACGTACATGCTTAGGAATATACATAGACCTAAAAACGTTCTCATATTATGACAGTATGCAAATAAACAACAGAGTATTAACGTACATGCTTAGGAATATACATAGACCTAAAAACGTTCTCATATTATGGCAGTATGCAAATAAACAACAGAGTACTAACGTACATGCTTAGGAATATACATAGACCTAAAAACGTTCTCATATTATGGCAGTATGCAAATAAACAACAGAGTACTAACGTACATGCTTAGGAATATACATTGACCTAAAAACGTTCTCATATTATGACAGTATGCAAATAAACAACAGAGTACTAACGTACATGCTTAGGAATATACATAGACCTAAAAACGTTCTCATATTATGGCAGTATGCAAATAAACAACAGAGTATACTAACGTACATGCTTAGGAATATACATAGACCTAAAAACGTTCTCATATTATGGCAGTATGCAAATAAACAACAGAGTATACTAACGTACATGCTTAGGAATATACATAGACCTAAAAACGTTCTCATATTATGACAGTATGCAAATAAACAACAGAGTATTAACGTACATGCTTAGGAATATACATTGACCTAAAAACGTTCTCATATTATGGCAGTATGCAAATAAACAACAGAGTATACTAACGTACATGCTTAGGAATATACATAGACCTAAAAACGTTCTCATATTATGACAGTATGCAAATAAACAACAGAGTATTAACGTACATGCTTAGGAATATACATTGACCTAAAAACGTTCTCATATTATGACAGTATGCAAATAAACAACAGAGTACTAACGTACATGCTTAGGAATATACATTGACCTAAAAACGTTCTCATATTATGACAGTATGCAAATAAACAACAGAGTATACTAACGTACATGCTTAGGAATATACATAGACCTAAAAACGTTCTCATATTATGACAGTATGCAAATAAACAACAGAGTATTAACGTACATGCTTAGGAATATACATTGACCTAAAAACGTTCTCATATTATGACAGTATGCAAATAAACAACAGAGTACTAACGTACATGCTTAGGAATATACATTGACCTAAAAACGTTCTCATATTATGACAGTATGCAAATAAACAACAGAGTAATAACGTACATGCTTAGGAATATACATTGACCTAAAAACGTTCTCATATTATGGCAGTATGCAAATAAACAACAGAGTATTAACGTACATGCTTAGGAATATACATAGACCTAAAAACGTTCTCATATTATGACAGTATGCAAATAAACAACAGAGTATACTAACGTACATGCTTAGGAATATACATTGACCTAAAAACGTTCTCATATTATGACAGTATGCAAATAAACAACAGAGTAATAACGTACATGCTTAGGAATATACATTGACCTAAAAACGTTCTCATATTATGACAGTATGCAAATAAACAACAGAGTACTAACGTACATGCTTAGGAATATACATAGACCTAAAAACGTTCTCATATTATGACAGTATGCAAATAAACAACAGAGTAATAACGTACATGCTTAGGAATATACATAGACCTAAAAACGTTCTCATATTATGACAGTATGCAAATAAACAACAGAGTATACTAACGTACATGCTTAGGAATATACATAGACCTAAAAACGTTCTCATATTATGACAGTATGCAAATAAACAACAGAGTACTAACGTACATGCTTAGGAAATTACATTGACCTAAAAACGTTCTCATATTATGGCAGTATGCAAATAAACAACAGAGTACTAACGTACATGCTTAGGAATATACATAGACCTAAAAACGTTCTCATATTATGACAGTATGCAAATAAACAACAGAGTACTAACGTACATGCTTAGGAATATACATAGACCTAAAAACGTTCTCATATTATGGCAGTATGCAAATAAACAACAGAGTATACTAACGTACATGCTTAGGAATATACATAGACCTAAAAACGTTCTCATATTATGGCATCGCTCGAAACGGAATCTCAACCAGTCCTAATTTCTATTTCTATCATTCACGTACAGCTGATGATACGGTCCTGACGCATACCTATAATTCTTATCAAATCCATTCCTTCCACAGGTACAAGGATCTCGCAATGCCAAAACTCCCCATTTCTTGGACAGCAGCGAAAATACCGTCTGGTCGTTTCTGTTACCTTTGAAGTTGGCCAAATCCGGTAGACCCATGACGTTTTCTAGGTTGGTACATATTCTTGGATCAGAGGTGTATGCCAAAAATTCCATCACAAACTTTATTGTCGCACACGTTTTCATAAACACAAGCATGCCGGCCATTCTTTGTCTTTGTCCTTTCTGGTAGACGCGTGGATCGTCCATTCCCATCAGCACGAACGCGTCCCTTTTTGAGTACTCACTTTCTTGATAAGGTATATTGAACGCAAGAATGTTGTGTTCCATGCATAACTTGAACAATGGTCCAACGTCCTTGTTAAAGTATAAACCAGCATCTTGGTAAATAAGCATATCTCCATCGTTCATCTTGGTCAACAAAGTCTTGAGAATGATGTAAGGTTTCCAAAGCCATAACCCGGCCCCTTTTCGTTGACGCAGTAATTTGCTGTGTGACTGCTGAAACGGTACTGATAAAGCCGATAAATCTAAAGCTTCGGCGTAGTCGACTTTGGCAAAGTCAATCGCTTTATTGACCGCTCTTTCTTTTGATCCTTTACAACAATTGTGGCCATATGTCACCAAATATTTCCTGGCCTGTATGGTGCTGCTTGTCACGTTGTAATGCTCAAATTTCCTTCGAGTTTCGCTCGAATCTCCTTGCTCCCAAGGATAATTCCAAAGAAGTTTCGTCTTGGCGAGAACATTCAAATTGACCCTCTCGTGAAACTTCCATCTTGTGTGGTTGGTCTCAAACGGCAGTTTTATCTTCTCGCCGTTTAACATTTCGCGAGCAATTTTGTACAACTGTGGACATTTTTTCTCGTCCTTGGTTCTGTCGACGTGAAGTCGCGAACTCGAGAAATGCTCGGCTCTTCTTGAGAATTTCCAATTTTCCTTTGACGCCTCGCCGTTGGTGGGAAAGCTTTCAGAAAGTGTAAGACAAGCTACATTTTCTTGTGCTGACACGTCAACGGCTGGCGAGTCATCGTCCAACGGCTCGCGACGTGCTGTGAAAAAAGCGAACTTGAGGTTGGCCACGATAAGAATCGAGAGCAGCAAAATCATCTTCTTCCTCATCCTTTCGCTTTGCTTTCACGCCCACTAATGAAATTTTTTTTACAAACTAAACTATTGTTATGACAAAACAGACTTAGCATAATCTGCATGAGACTAATTTCTTCAGTGCGAATTTACAAAAATTTCTCAATGCTCATTACAGTAAAATACTAAGAAATAGATATTAAAAAGTATACCAAAAATTAACAAACTGTAAAATCTAGCAATAAGTTTGGATAAAAAGGAATGTCTTAAGTTTAACTTTAAAAATGTCAACAGATGTCTCTAATCTTAATTCATTTGGTAGGCTGTTCCAAACTGCCGATCCTGCCTTCCTAAATGATCGATCTGGCCGTATATACGTTTTCGTCTTTGTCCTGGGTTCTTGAACTTCTTGAAGCAAGTTCCTCGAGGATGCTCTCAAGCACCGCGAAGTTTGATAAGGTAGCAAAAGGTTACAATTCTAGCTGCAGTGTTCTGCACATCATGTTGGAGTTTCTTGATCTCACACTGTGGGAGCCCATAAAGGAGACTATTGCAATTGTCCAGACGGGATGTAACAAAAGCATGAACCAGCCGCTCCACAGTTAGCCTGTGTACAGCCTGAATATACACTGAAAATTCGCATGATAGCTTGTCGACCCCCCACTGAGCTTCTCAGATCTGAGAAGTAGATTTTGAGTGGTTTAATACTCATATCATTCATAATTGTTTATTTGATTGGATTATTTGATCTCACAAGAATTCCCAGAGAACCAATTGTAACTGGAATAAGACAAGAGTTGTGATTTGGACAATCAAAATCTACTTCTTAGATCTGAGAAGCTCAGCGGGGGGTCGACATGCGAGTTTTCACAGACCTGTTAATGTTCCTAAGGCTATGTAAGCTGATTTACAGATAGATTTTACATGATTCTTCAGAGAGAGATTTTCGTCCATAATAACACCAAGGTCACGGACCTCAGATTTAATATTGATTAAACTCTCGCCAATATAGATGCTGGGAGTAGGTGAAATATGGACTATATATACTATGGACTATATATACATTATGGACTATATATACATTATGGACTATATATACATTATGGACTATATATACATTATGGACTATATATACATTATGGACTATATATACACTATGGACTATATATACATTATGGACTATATATACATTATGGACTATATATACACTATGGACTATATATACATTATGGACTATATATACACTATGGATTATATATACATTATGGACTATATATACATTATGGACTATATATACACTATGGACTATATATACATTATGGACTATATATACACTATGGACTATATATACATTATGGACTGTTTAAGAAATAAAAAAACGTGTCGCGTGTGATTATCGAGTTATAATGGCACGAGAGATGCGTGTAAAGCACGAGGCGATAGCCGAGTGTTTTACTAGCTTCTCGAGACAAAGTTTTTTATTTCTTTTATAAAAGAACGGCCATTAAATTACCATAAAGCCATGAAAAATGTAGATTTACCTGTTATAAATGACGTTGCTATGTGCGTTGCTAGGAAGTCTATGATGAAAACACGTTGGCGATTTTAGCGATGAAAATGCACTCAACGTTGCAGTTAAAACATTCTGTTGTGTTAGTACCTTCATTAGCTTTGTATCCAGGTGTTCTTTGACTTTTTTTTGTGATTTAAACTACTTAAAATCCGTCAAAAACGACAAAATCTACGCGAGGAATCACGTCAGCTAATGCTTTATTGAGTTATAATGCACGGTTTTTGAGCTTAGTAACCAATCAGACAGCGTGTACTCGCTCATTTACTTCCGGTTATTTTATAAATATACATTATGCACTATATATACACTATGGACTATATATACATTATGGACTATATATACATTATGGACTATATATATGTACGCTATGGACTATATATACACTATGGACTATATACACATTATGGACTATATATACATTATGGACTATATATACATTATGGACTATATACAGTTGACTCTCTATGTGCGGACACTCTCGTAAGCGGACAGCTCCAGATACGGACACCTTTCCAAAACCCCGTTTGAACTCTCAGTAAAACTCTGTATTTATACGTTCCCGTAGCCGGACACTCCCATAAGCGGACACGGACACTTTTGGTGGTTATAATTTGGATTTTTCTTTTGTTTTTACACTCCCGTAAGCGGACACCCCAAGAAAATAATCCAATTACTAAAACCCGTATGAGCATTACGGAGGGTGTTCAGATATTATTCATTGCGAAACGCGCTCAGGGTATTTTGACCACTTCAAATGTCAGCTGGCAAAGATATTAGGATGCGGTAAATCGTAAATAGCTACGATTCTTTCGAAGAAAGACGAGATTATGTCTCAAGCCATTGCACATGACATGCCAATGACATCTTCTTGGACATGCACCTGAAGTCAATGAAGCCATTCATAAATATTTTGTGTAATGTAATGTATGACTTAATCGTATACATTAATTGATATCAAATCAATCGACATTGGTGTGCTGTACTTTATTGTAAAGATGTTTAGTTCTGTTAAAGTTTTTTTAGATTAAATCGTTTTTGGCTATTTAAGCCTTGAGTAAAAATAAAACAAGCAATCATTTTAAGACATTCTAAGTTTCATTTTGTGTGAGTACCATTGAAAGTCACCAGTAGAAGCTCCTGTAGGCGGACAAAACTCATATATTTTGACAAGTGTCCGTTTACGAGAACTATTCCCATAAGCGGACAACTCCACTTACGGTCACTTTTTCAGATTCCCGAGGGTGTCCGCTTACGGGAGAGTTAACTGTATACGCTATGGACTATATATACATTATGGACTATAATTATATACACTATGGACTATATATACATTATGGACTATATATACACTATGGACTATATATATACACTATGGACTATATATACATTATGGACTATATATGGACTATATATTATGAACTATATATGGACTATACATGTATATATGCGTCATGGCGGACGGTCATGACTTTCAGAGCTCTAACAACAATTCAATTTCTGACTTAAATAATGTCACTTCAAACGGTAGCATTGATACCAACAGTTCGACTAAAAGCACTAATGAACATGAGCGACTTTTTCAAGCTCAATTTAAAGAGAAGTATGCTGAAAAACTAGATTGTTCTGACGACGGTAAAATACGGCGGCTTGGAGGCTTCGTTGAACGACAAGATTTTGTCTCGGATTTATTATAGACGAGCCCGCGGTAAATGGCATTCTATGGCGCGCTGTTTCGGCCAAAAGGTATACGAGAATCAATTTGACTGCGCTGTTTCGGCCAAAAGGTTTACAAAAGGTCGATGTCTCAATTTCTATTGTCGAGAATTATATTTCAGTGGTCGAGAATATTGTATCTATAGGTGAGAACATAGGCGTACGAGACGGGGGGCTGGGGGGCTGCAGCCCGCCCCCCCCCCAGTTGTCCGAAAAATTAGCTCTATTCGGGCAAAAATGGTCTTGTCATTCGGGCAAAAAATATCGGGTATTAAATTATTCTAATATTTGAATGCAACTTAATGGCATTATAACGGATTCTCATTGAGGGAAATCTGGGATTCTCGTTGAGGGAAATCTGGGATTTCATTGTTGTTCGTTTAGCAATTGTTAAAAGTGGCATATAGCCATGCCTTGGTCCGGGCGTTGTCTATAAACGTAATCTCGTATATTCAACTTGAATATACCAAAAACATTTGGTTTTGTGGCTAATTGCGTTTCCTTCCTTCTCTTCTACCGTCGTGCAACGCATTCCCTATGCGCGTTGCGGGAGAGATATCCACGCGGTCTAAATTTGGAAAATCTGTGTTACTTTAACGGTAATTAAATGCATTGAATCCCGCACCACTGCCGCGGCTGCAAAAACGAGAAAAGTGCACGCAAATTGCAGGAAATACACTTTCAGGGAATTAAAAATTCAAAAAATTTCTCAGGGGAGCATGGCCCCTGACCCCCCTAATGTACATGTTTCCAATGCATATGAAAAACGTGCATGTGTGATGTGTAATAATGCTTAAGTTAAACGATGGCAATTCGTGTAGTAATATGACGTCATCATTTATTCGCCTACAAAATTTGAATATGAGAATGCTATTCTGATAGTCGAGAATTTTATACCTATGGTCGAGAAATTCATGTCTATGTTCGAGAATTTTATGTCTATAGTCGAGAAATTTATATCTATAGTAGGCTTTGGCCCATTGTGCTAAAAAAATTGGCATATTATGCTAATAGCACTGCTCTAAATTTTGCCTAATTATGCTAAAAATTATGCTAGAATTCACAAATTATGCTCGATATTCTCACATAAATGCTCGATATTCTCACAGATTCTTACATAAATTCAACAACTCAAAAAATGTTTGACGCCATTTTGGCAGTAGTGTTTACAACCTCGTGGCTCGTTCCCAGGCTTTTTGCTCGGCAGTTCAGGTGTACAGTGTACTGCAGTGCACAGTCTGCACTACTACTGCCCACAATGAAAGTGAAACTATGAAAGCGGTCTTGTAACAAGTTTCTGACTTTCTAGACTACCAAATGAGTAATATTACCTTTTATGCTTAAAAAAGTGCTAAAATTTTAGGATTATGCTCGAGCAGTGCTCGTTTTAGAAATTATGCTTTTTTGCTCCCATTATGCTAAAAATTATGCTGGCACAATGGGCCAAAGCCTAATCTATAGTCGAGAATATTTTTATGTTTGTAGTTGAGAATATCATTTTGGTAGTCGATAATATTTTATGTTCATGTCGAGAATTGTAGTTCCATACTTGAGAATAATCACGTTGAGCGTTACGGGGAGGGCATTTACTTTTTTCGAAAGGGGAGCGACTCCAAACAACAACGATCTACAATTTACTAAGTAGGAGTGAGGAGGACGTGATGTTTCGATATTTCTGCCCATCGCGCTTTAATTTCAAGTTTCAACATAGTTAGCCCAGAGCCTAAGCGCCGGTTTATATAGATTTGCCTCGTTCTTTAAAATCCCAACTAAATAAAACAAGTAGTTTGTTTCGCTAGCTCGCATTGTCACTGAATAGTAAAACATAAAATTGTTAAACAATAACTAATATTTATTATATGGCTAAGAAAGATGGCGCACGCTGATTGGTTCGTGAGAGGTCCGGAAAAAAGCGTATTGCCCTCCCGGCGCCGTGAGAGGGCAATACGCTTTTTTCCGGACCGGTAAGTTTTGGCGGGAAAATTTCTGAGTTGATTTAGATGAAAATAAAAGAGGATTTGAGTATGTTCGTTGAAAAAGTTCGAACAATAACACGTCCCCTGGAACATTAGTGCTGCTTTTCTTGAAAGCTGTTTATCTGAGTGAAGAAAATGAATGCCTAACGACCAGTAACGCGTGTAAACATGAAGCGAAATCAACAAGCTCAGGGGTAAGGTAAACGGCAACATCTGAAGACAAACACAAAGATAAAAACAGAGAACAAAATGAACCAAAAGCCATATAATAAATGTCTTATTAACCTCGTTTGCTTGGTCTGTACGGTAAAGTATTTGCCTTCGGTTTTTTCGCACAGACCTCGCTCTCGGTCTGTACGAAAATCTCAGGCAAATACTTTACCGTACAGACCTCGCACTCGGTTAATAAGTCTTTAATCGTATATAGCGGCGCGCAGAAAATCTGTTCTTCATGACGACTATAGCTGATTTTCATTTTGTCGTTGTACATATAAAGGACGGCTAAGTTTCCATTTTGGCTAACTTGTATTTTATACATCTGTATAGCGTCTTAACAGTTAATGAACGAAGCTGCATTCTTCAGATTGCGGTCTGAGAGGTCGGAAATAATTTAACAAGATACAAGATCGATGTCGATGATAATTTCCGTATAGGAATGTTAAATATTTTATAATTTATGATATATGGGAAAAAACATTAAAACAAATTTTGATTAGGCTTCCTTGTGGTGGTACTAAGGTGGTAAGAAATAATGACTGATGACAAGTCTGAAAAAGGTAGAAGGCTATTACAGGGTCTATTTGCTAATTTGCTGCCTCCCCTCTGTTCACAAATCCAGGGGGAAACGGGGGGGGGGGACTCACGAAGCGGTTGTGAAACAGGTTGCAAGCTTCATTGCGCATGTTCCACTACAAGTGGGCTCGTGGTCTTTGGTCGAGGATTTGATGGATATAATTATAATATACTGGTTTAATCAACGATTATGTAAGTGCGTTCGACGCTTGTGGACCAGTAAATGGTGAATGAAGATTGGTTTACAAACATAAAATTATTCTGTAAGGGTATATTTCCCGTTCATTAAGCCGGCGAAGGACATATTCTAAAACGACAAAATGATTGTAAACAACGTATTCAATGCCCTTACAATGTTATCTTTGGTCTTATAGGTTAATGGTCCTTTGCCTTGGTTAGGTCCTCAAACTGAAGAGGCCATCGAAGGTCTGGCAAATTGTCAGAAACACTTACAACTTGTCCCTATTGCCTTCACTTCTGACCACATTGAAACACTTTATGAACTCGAATACACACTGCACAAAAGGTATTTTATTATTTTATTTAAAAGTATTTATACACATTGAGTAGCTTTAAAAGCTCGGACAGCATTCAAAAATAGGTACGCAATGCGTACATATTATGTCTGCTCACATTTGAGTTACAGAGAAATGTGAGATAAGTAAGTTCATTGGCTTGTGTCCATTCTTTGTGAGAATATGCGAGGCTATAAGAACGAGTGCTGAACTAGAAAATAGTTTCGCGCTAAGTTGTCACGATATACTGTGGAATGGTGGCAAACATTTTAAACATATTTTGAAATTATAAGTTTATTCAAATCATATAGGTTGTAGGCTAGCAATGTCTGAAATCGTATTTCTTTTACTGTTATATCTACGAAAGTTTAGCGAAGGTGTAGATCATGTTTGAGTTAATTGAGACGCGTTTGTGTAAACATTAATACCCGTACTCGGGCGATTTTGAAATTCCTGGCAGTATCATTATTAAATTTAAACCACATGAGCCGACCACTGAAACACAAAATATAGCGACTGGCCAAAAATGTCGGTCATTGCAAACACACTGACACTGTCTTCGTTCAAATTCGTATAGTACGTGAACTTTACACACAAGAACCTGACCAAAATGCTAATCAGTGTAAACACAATGGCTCTGATAAACAATAAAAGTAGTTCAATACCTATCGTGGACCAAATAAGCGAAGGAAGAAGTCTACTCGGCGAAGCAACAAACGATCTCGGCGAACTTTCGCTATCTTCCGGAAAGTGTTCGGTTGTGAAGTGCCATAACCAAACAATTTCGAGAACTAAGTGTATTACACAGATACATAACAGACGAGTTTAATTGCCACAACTACACACAATTGCTCTCAAATTCTCCGAGTGTTTGCATCAGACTGTTCAAAACGGGATATGGTAATCCATGAGTTCGAGTTCGAGTTAATTTCGAGTTAACCTCAAGTTGACTTAGAGTTACTAGGTAAACCAACAAACTGTCGACCCAACGGTTTCAGACATTACTAGAACACCATTTTGATGATAATGGTCAAAATAGAAGCTATCCCCAACACAACACCAATCCTAACCCTAACCCTCGCCTTAAGTGTCTTCCTAACCCTAACACCCCGTATCGGACGGTGTATTTTGCAGAACGGCGGAATGGCGGAATGATTAAAATACTTCTTGAATATAGATGATGTCCGCCCGCGGGTCAGTGGTACTGAGGAAACTTTCCAGCGGGTCGGCTTCATCTACTTGGTAGGACTGGAAGGAAGGTTCGAAGGTTGGTGAAGGTGCCTCGGTGGGTGACGGAGATTGTTGGAGAGGTTCCCAGACAGGTTGGACAGGACGAAGCTATCTGCTCCGCCGCAGTCGGGCTGTTGAACTCGGTGTCGGGAGGTCCTGACGTCTTCGTTGGAGGGTTGGACCATCTTCGGACGTTCTCGGCCCATCATCGGAAGCCGTCGGAATATCATCGGAATCCGTCGGAATGACTTAGGAAGTAGTCGGAGCAACTTCGAGAATGGTCGGGATGCTCTCGGGAGTCGTCGGGGGTGGCCGCGTGGGGATGGAAGGTCTTCGTAGGCCATCTCGAAGCGGTCCGGATCTGTGGTGGTGATGATAGTGGTGTTGATGGTGGTGGTACTGGTGGTGGTGACGATGATGATGGTGGTGATGGTGGTGGTGGTGATGAAGGTGGTGGTGGTGATGATGGTGTTGATGATGGTGGTGATGAAGATGGTGTTGATGGTGTTGATGATGGTGGTGGTGGTGATTATGGCGGTGATGATGATGGTGATGATGATGATGGTGATGATGATGGTGGTGGTGATGATAATGATGATGGTGCTGCTGATGATGGTGGTGGTGGTGGTGGTGGTTATGGCGGTGATGATGATGATGATGGTAGTGGTGGTGGTGGTGGTGGTGTTGGTGATGATGGTGGTGATGGTGGTGGTGATTATGGCGGAGATGTTGATGATGGTGGTGGTGATGATGGTGACGATGATGGTCGTAATGGTGATGGTGATGATGATGCTGTTCATCGTAATGGTGATGGTGATGATGATGCTGTTCATCATGATGGTGATTCTATTATTTAATTCTAGGCGATGGCCGACGTTGTCAAAACTCATTTAGAATCCAAGACTGTTGTTTAAGACAGCTTCCATTACGCTGCCCGATGTGTGTGAACGTGATTTGCAAAGAAACCAAATTGTTTTTTCTAAAACAGAATATCCAATGACCTGCAGAAGAAGCCGCAAGAACGGAAAGCCATGCGAATAAAACGAAAAGTACAGAGCATAAACAGAAGGTTAAAGGTGCTGTTGTCCAAGGCAATTTCTCTTGCAACTTACAACTCAAAGGCGGTCGTGTAACTCTTCTAGTTTGCGATTACCATTTTGTTAGGTCAGAAATCCAGAAAGGATTCCTACATTTATTGTGTGTTGCATCTAAAGATAACTTTGCTGATATATTTACTAAGCCAATTCCTGGACCAAGGGTGAAGACATTTGTACCCATATTCTAGGAATGTAAGGTTAAGCTTATTGTTATACATATTTACAGTTAAACGAGTTAATCGTTATATGTTTTATAATAAAATGATAAACATATTAGTGTTAACATAATCTATTAATATATATTATGTTTGTAAAATACATCACGTGATCATTGTCTCATTGACCACGATGTTCGTCTTCTATGTTCAATAAAGTATTAAAGAAATCTATCCTTGTTTATTTATAACCATCGTCATGACCAACCTCCTAACATATCGTTTATACATTGTTTTCCCTAACCTTTCGACGAAAAAAGACACTCACTTATTTTATTGTTATTGAAACCTGTCAGCATCCCACGATTCATTGTACCCTCAAAATCATTCCCGATTGAACTTGCGGCTATTACCCGAAAGCGCATTGCGGGTTTAGATTGAACAAATCGAGATTTTTTCTGGTATAACCAACAATGTATCTGTATATCATATTGCCAAATGAGTATTATACGCGGGGACTACTATAATCCCTCCTCGGGTTTTGGCCCTCTGGGGCTAATGAACAGTCGCTTACAATTACCTCACTGGTACATTCGCTTCAATTTGATTCCAGTTATAAGTATTTATTTACCTTGTTTTTAGATGAAAGAAAAGCAATACTGATGTTCCACCGTATTTTATTGCTTGGTATTTGTCAATAAAGATACCTAGCTCTCTCTTATTATCATGCAAATCAACTCAGATATTTTCCCGCCAAAACTTACCGATCCGGAAAAGTTCATTTACATATCAAAGAAATTTGAATATCTCCTGAACGAAGTAGTGAGATGTGAAAGAGTTGTAAACACAAGTCTTTAGTATTTCTATCTTTCAAATAAAATAGTTTATTTCTCTTACAGTATCATGCCGTAGGGTTAGTTAAGTGAAAGAGTTTATTTTGAACTGAATTTTTCACACTACATACATGTAAGCACGTTAAGCTTGACGAGGTTTTCAACAAAAGACCTTTTGTTTTCCAACTTAATATGTAGCTGACTGCTGATTTGAAATTCAAATGATTCACTGGCTGTCTGAACACGTGTAAAATTTAGTTGTTGTAAAATGTAGTTCTCGTGAAGGCTACAAGCTACTGAAACGAAGGTTCCTACATTTTACGAGTTGGGAATTGGAATGGTTGCTTTTTGAATGGACAAACGTCATACAGGTTAACAGACGAGGAAACTATACTAAATGATTAAACAGAAGACAAAGAGATAAAGTTGGTAGGTTAGAAGTCGTTTATTATAACGTTTTAAAACTGTCACTTTAAACACATCGTTGTGTTATCATAGCTTTTACTTTTGGCGACGATGTTTCGTACAAAGATAATATTAGCTTTGTCTTATCGTAACGTTATTTTGATGTGAACTGTATATTTGTGACAGAATGTTTTATAACGAAGGGACGGGTTAGTATCACTTTAGACTTCTAGATCATTAGAAATTCAAGGATGTCTATTGTTAATATACACTCAGCTGTAGTGAATGTGGGAGAGCTTGCAGTAGACAGACGATACATGCACTTGCCTTTGAGGACTTCCCTTTAATGTAACAAAATGCGATTCTCTTCGCATATCTAGGAACCGAAGTATAGTCCTGTACCTCCTCTTGTAGATAACCCCTATACGTTGGGTGGCCATTCGCTCACTGTGGTGCCTTCACAAAAAGACCTCGGAGTTATGGTCACTAACGCTTACGTGGAGTTGTCAAGATGTCACCCTAGTTGTGGCCAAGGCCAATCGGATGCTTCGATTTTTGTGGCGTCATTACAGCGCACATATAAGGCAAGATCGAAAGAGACTTCTTTATCTATCCTTAGTACGATCCCACTTGAGGTATGCCAGTGAGGTCTGGGCTACTCAATCTTGTATATCTGATCTTAAGTTACTAGAGGGGGTTCAGCGTTGTGCTACTCGTTTTATAATAAACTGTAGCCCTAATCCAGACGAAAGGCCAAGCCGGCTATAAATCGCTCTTGATAGCTTTAAATTTACTCCTAATCTCGTATTGGTTTGAGAGTGACCTGTGTTTTTTGTTTAAATGTATGAGTGGCACTTATAAACTTCAATTAGGTCACTTCATTTATTTTGCAAGTGGTCGTACTAGAAGTTCTGCTTCGTTAAATATTCGACTTCAATGTTTGCGTACCTCTCTCTCTTTACAGATTCGTTCTTTAATCGTATAGTTCCAATTTGGAATAATTTACCATTCCAAATTAGGCAGTGTCCCTCTTTCCAATCGTTTGAGGGGGCAAGCTACCTTAAATTTTATGTTCGCGAACCCATGATGTAATAATGGCTCTATCTTGTTATGGTTAAATGTATATGCAACATACTATATATCATTTTAAAGCTTATAACATGTTCTAAACAAATAGCATTACAGATGCCCTCCCAGGCAAAAACATAAATGTAAAAAAGCTGCAAATCATCTTTGTGCTATCTAGTAAAAAACTAAGCGTCAATAATTGGTCATTTTAACTTGTAAAATAGATGGAAGTTTTTAAATAAATAAATAATAAAATATATAGACGAAGAGTCGAAGGAGCGTGGTTTGTGTCATTAAACTGAAGCCAAATACTTTGCTCAACAGATCGAGCAAATAAGGTTACTAAGGTATTTCTTATATCAAGTACAGCAGTTAATTACCTTACCACTTCGCTAGTACATCTCTCTTCATTTTTACACCAGTTTAAGTGTGGGAGTACGTGGTAGAAAAGGCGAGGGGATTATTGATTTATTGTGGATTCGTATTGCTAGTCAATAACGAGTATTTAACGATCTTTTCTTCTCTAAATAGGTGGTGAACCGAGGTGATCCCTACCCCTCTGAGGTTGCTGCTACAGTTCATATCATGTCATGGAGTTAATTCGTTTTAGTGATCCCTACAGAATAGTGTGGCAGTCAAAGGTAAGAACATTTCAGTTTATTTATTACGTTTAATAATAAAACATTTAAAGTAACCCTAAGATGAAATATGAGGGAAATTGTTCGCCGCAGCAGGGATCCATTTCTTACGAAAAGTTTGTACATATATTTATATATATAAGTTGGACCAAATCTCGTACACATGATTGGCTAAGACCAACCGGTAAGTTCCGAGTACGCCTTTTGCGTGATCCGTTTTCATCGGCCAATATTCGTTGGGAAGGGTATACGAGTTTGAGTAACATAATAGGCATGTATGTTATGTACTTTGACTAGGTAATTCCAAATCTGTTTTCAGAATTGTAAACGGTTAAATATTGACCGAGATAACGTTCAAAATAATAAACGACGAAGCGGCCTCCTCATTCCCGATTAATTTCTAAGTATATAAACCGTTTTTACGAAGGGTATGCACGTTCTCGTATATAATAGACACGTATGTTATGTACTTTGACTCGGTAATTCCAAATATGTTTTCAGAATTGAATCCCCACCTAAGGTTTCATCCTAATACTTTCGGGGTCTGATGATCTGGAAATATATGTAAATCCCAGGCAGGGGTTAAATTTAGGGTTAGGGTTACGATGAAATTACAGGTGATAATCTCTCATGAATGAATCTCGCATTTCATCCTAACCCCCACCTGTAATTTCATCATAATCCTAACACCCACCTGTAATTTCATCCTAACCCTAACCCCCACCTGTAATTTCATCCTAACCCTAACCCCCACCAGTACTTTTATCCTAACCCCCACCTGTAATTTCATCGTAACCCTAACTCCCACCTATAATTTCACTGGATATATAACATGCTATAAAACTAACCTTCAGAAAAACGAAAATTTTATTTATACACGAAACGTCGTATCGAGTTAATATCACTGAGAATATATAATACAGTTACACAAGCAGTCTAGCAATAATGACATGAGATGTATTTACTTCTATTAAGCTAACGCTTACCAAAAACACAAATTCCTACCCTAAAACCATAAAAGAAAACCCTAACACTAACAGTAGCACAAACGAAACAAGAAAGAAGTAAAAGCAATTTTTAAGAAGAAATTATCTGACCAGTCCAAGGTTTGAACCAGGACACTAGCGCTCAGAAACACGGACACAAAGCACTACACCAAGTAAGCAGTTAACGATTCGCACACCTTATTTGGGTAGTGGCTTGTGTCAGTATTTCTGAGCGCTAGTGTCCTGGTTCAAACCTTGGACTGGTCACATAATTTTTCTTCAAAATTGGTTTAACTTCTTTGTTTTTTCTTTTGTTTTTTCATTAGTGTTAGGGTTTTCTTTTAGGGTTTTAGGGCAAGAATTTGTGTTTTTGGTTAAGATAAGCGTTAGTTTTAGTGGTAAGTGCATCTCATGTGGGCTCCGAGCATTAGCTGATGGGATCTGGTGTTGCTAGACAGCTTGTGTAACTGTATTTTATATTTCTCAAATTGTCATTGATATTATTAAACACGATACGACGTTTCGTGTAAAGACATTTTTTTTATTAAGGTGAGTTTTATAGCATGTTATATACCGAATCTGCATAATATACTGACCACGTATGTTATGTATTTAGACACGGTAATTCGAAATCTGTTTTCAAAATTGAAAACGGTTAAATATTGATCGAGATAACGTTCAAAATAATATACGACGAAGGGGCCGCCTGATTCCCGACTAATTTCCAAGTACATAAACCGTTTTTACGAAGGTATGCACGTTCTCATAAAATAATAGAAACGTATGTTATGTATTTAGAATCGGCAATTCCAAATCTGTTTTCATAATTGAATCCCCTCCTACAGTTTCTTCCTAACCGTTTCTGGGTGTGATGATCTGGAAATACATGTAAATCGCAGGCAGGGGTTTAGGGTTAGGATGAAATTAATGGGCGGTTAGGGTTAGGGTTACGATGAAATTACAGGTGGGGGTGAGGGTTACAATGAAATTACAGGTGGGGGTTAGGATAAAAGTACTGGTGGGGGTTAGGGTTAGGATGAAATTACAGGTGGGTATTAGGATTATGATGAAATTACAGGTGGGGGTTAGGATGAAATGCGAGATTCATTCATCAGAGATTATCACCTGTAATTTCATCGTAACCCTAACCCCCACTTATAATTTCATCGTAACCCTAACCCCCACTTGTAATTTCATCGTAACCCTAACCCCCACTTGTAATTTCATCGTAACCCTAACCCCCACTTGTAATTTCATCGTACCCTAACCCTAACCCCCACTTATAATTTCATCGTAACCCTAACCCCCACCTATAATTTCACTGGATATATAACATGCTATAAAACTCACCTTGAGAAAAACGAAAATTTTATTTATACACGAAACGTCGTATCGAGTTAATATCACTGAGAAATATATAATACAGTTACACAAGCAGTCTAGCAATAATGACATGAGATGTATTTACCTCTATTAAGCTAACGCTTACCAAAAACACAAATTCCTACCCTAAAACCATAAAAGAAAACCCTAACACTAACAGTAGCACAAAAGAAACAACAAAGAAGTAAAACCAATTTTTAAGAATAAATTATCTGACCAGTCCAAGGTTTGAACCAGGACACTAGCGCTCAGAAACACGGACACACACCACTACACCAAGTAAGCAGTTAACGATCCGCTCACCTTATTTGGGGTAGTGGTTTGTGTCAGTATTTCTGAGCGCTATTGTCCTGGTTCAAACCTCGGACTGGTCACATAATTTTTCTTAAAAATTGGTTTTACTTCTTTGTTTTTTTCTTTTGTTTTTTCATTAGTGTTAGGGTTTTCTTTTAGGGTTTTAGGGTAAGAATTTGTGTATTTGTTTAAGATAAGCGTTAGTTTTAGTGGTAAGTGCATCTCATGTGGTATCCGAGCATCAGCTGATGGGATCTGGTGTTGCTAGACAGCTTGTGTAACTGTATTTTATATTTCTCAAATTGTCATTGATATTATTAAACACGATACGACGTTTCGTGTAAAGATATTTTTTATTAAGGTGAGTTTTATAGCATGTTATATACCGAATCTGCAGAATATACTGACCACGTATTGTTATGTATTTAGACACGGTAATTCGAAATCTGTTTTCAGAATTGAAAACGGTTAAATATTGATCGAGATAACGCTCAAAATAATATACAACGAAGGGGCCGCCTGATTTTCGACTAATTTCCAAGTACATAAACCGTTTTTACGAAGGGTATGCACGTTCTCATAAAATAATAGACACGTATGTTATGTATTTAGAATCGGTAATTCCAAATCTGTTTTCATAATAAGAATCCCCTCCTACAATTTCTTCCTAACCCTCACTTGTAATTTCATCGTAACCCTAACCCCCAAATGTAATTTCATCGTAACCCTAACCCCCACTTGTAATTTCATCGTAACCCTAACCCCCACTTGTAATTTTATCGTAACCCTTATTCCCACTTGTAATTTCATCGTAACCCTAACCCCCACTTGTAATTTCATCGTAATCCTAACCCCCACTTGTAATTTCATCGTAAGCCTAACCCCCACTTGTAATTTCATCGTAACCCTAACCCCCACTTGTAATTTCATTGTAACCCTAACTCCCACCTATAATTTCACTGGATATATAACATGCTATAAAACTCACCTTCAGAAAAACGAAAATTTTATTTATACACGAAACGTCGTATCCAGTTAATATCACTGAGAAATATATAATACAGTTACAAAAAGCAGTCTAGCAATAATGACATGAGATGTATTTACCTCTACTAAGCTAACGCTTACCAAAAATACAAATTCCTACCCTAAAACCATAAAAGAAAACCCTAACACTAACAGTAGCACAAAAGAAACAACAAAGAAGTAAAAGCAATTTTTAAGAATAAATTATCTGACCAGTCCAAGGTTTGAACCAGGGCGCTTATATATAGGGCGGTGCAACGCCAGTCAATTCGCTGATCGACGTGTGATGCGGGGACTGGTGACGACTAATGTCATTTTTCGGTCAGTGGTTCTCACTCTGAATGTAAACATAGGTTGCTTCCTGATTATTACGGTTTGAATTGAAACGGTTTGACTGTAACGTTTGTTTATAAATATCACGCAATATCACGCAATAAGTAAGATTTATGTTTGGGGTTATAAAAACACAGGATAAAAATCACTGTAAAAACAGATATCGGAAAAACAAAAATGGCGAGTACATTTGATTTAGATGAGGTATCTAACTTGAGTTTGCTAGACGATACAGATGGCGATATTGTTTCTTCCGAGCTTTACAACTTCTCGGTTGATACATCTACTGTCTGTTCTGGTCTGTCAATTGAGAATTTAAAGTCTTTTCTGCAAACCCTTGCAAAAATCTATCGTACGAAGTTGACGGATGAACAAAGAGTCATTACCTTGGCGTTAACAACGGTGTTGAATCCGAGCAACTTTAATGTCGTACTGTAAGAATTTATTCAGTGTGTCTTAAACTTGGTTCAAGTTTGTTTTCTGGAAGTTGAAAATGAAAAAAACCACAACAAAGAGCTGTAAAACTTGAGAAGACATAGATATCGCACATTTTTTACAACAGAAAGCTTTTTAAAAATATGTAATTCACAGTGACTATCAACTTGCTCGCGACATAAAAAATATAAAAATCGTGACGCGATATATATTTTAAATATTTTTAAATGAGTTTGTAAACGCCATGTACAACCACAGGTAGATGTTCGATAGAAGAAAATCTTGCTTCCACATCGTACATCAGGTTTCATTATCAAAATCATAAAATTATCAATTCCAATCTGGGTTTTTTTTACGAAATATGAAAAGAGTATGTGTTATCTATCCTACGAGGAGTTTTTACAGTGTTGACAAAGTTTTAACATATAATGCGCTAAGCATACGTTCGTCTATTCATATTATAATAAATCGATTAAAGCGGGGATTCTGTTTAGAAATTACATTCATTTTCTTTCAACAGACACGAAAGTTAAGATATAGAATCACATGGATACTAGATAATTACCAGATATCAAAACAAGACGTCTTGTTTACATTTTTACAAAATATTGCAAGTTAAACCGGTAAGTTGTTAAGCGTTGAAAAGGGTCAGATTTCAGCCATGATATCTCCAAATTATCAACTCCGATTTTAACGAAACTTGTAAGATATAAGCGTAAGATAAATAACTTCAACATACCTGAATTTCTAAGTGTTGGCAACAAACGAAGGTCAATGGGTTCTTGGTGAAATTTAGCCTCCATCGAAGTCATCCAAAGTCCCAGACATTATATATAATAAGTTCTTCGTGACACTAGTTTTTACGTAAAATACATACTAATCCAGTAGTAGAACTATTATTTTATCTTTAAATAAAATCAGTTTCGTCTCACATGCCACTAGATTAAGAAAATACAGTGATAATCTGTCGGTGCATGAATACTGATTTGGGTCGAACTTTCTACAAAAGCACGCTCGTGCCAGTCTCCTTCCGCATCACACGTCGATCAGCGAATTGACTGGCGTTGCACCGCCCTATATATAAGCGCCCTGGTTTGAACCAAGGACACTAGCGCTCAGAAACACGCACACAAACCACTACACCAAGTAAGCAGTTAACGATCCACTCACCTTATTTGGGGTAGTGGTTTGTGTCAATATTGCTGAGCGCTAGTGTCCTGGTTCAAACCTTGGACTGGTCACATAATTTTTCTTAAAAATTGGTTTTACTTCTTTGTTTTTTTCTTTTGTTTTTTCAATAGAGTTAGGGTTTTCTTTTAGGGTTTTAGGGTAAGAATTTGTGTTTTGGTTAAGATAAGCGTTAGTTTTAGTGGTAAGTGCATCTCATGTGGGCTCCGAGCATTAGCTGATGGGATCTGGTGTTGCTAGACAGCTTGTGTAACTGTATTTTATATTTCTCAAATTGTCATTGATATTATTAAACACGATACGACGTTTCGTGTAAAGACATTTTTTCCTTAAGGTGAGTTTTATAGCATGTTATATACCCCGTATGTTAGACTCGGTGATTCCAAATCTGTTTTCAGAATTGAAAACGGTTAAATATTGATCGAGATAACGTTCAAAGTATTCGACGAAGTGGCCGCCTGATTGCCGACTAATTTCTAAGTACAGAAACCGTTTTTACGAAGGGTGTGCACGTTTTTGTAATATAATAGATACGTTTGTTATGTATTTAGACTCGGTAATTCCAAAACTGTTTTCAGAATTGAATCCCCACCTAAGGTTTCATCGCAACATCTAACGCTCACCTACAGCTTCATCCTAACCCTTTCTGGGTGTGATGATGTGCAAATATATGTAAATCCCAGGCAGGCATTTAGGGTTAGGATGAAATTATAGGTGGGGGTTAGGGTTACGATCAAATTACTGGTAGGGTTAGGGTTACGATGAAATTACAGGTGGGGGTTAGGATGAAATTACAGGTCCCACCTGTAATTTCATCCTAACCTTTACTGACAAACAGCTAAAATGTCGATAAATATATGTTCTGTGACAGCTATCAACAACCGTACCCAGGGTCTTCTCTTCGCCAGATAAGACACTGGGACAGCTGAAGTCGCTAAAGCCTAAAGGTTTGTAGCTAGCTAATTTTAAAATCGTCGTTGCAAATACGTGGATCGGTTATGAAAATGAACAGAAAATCTGTTTGAAAATTAATAACCTTGGCCGACTTGAGACTTTGTTTCCAATTGTTCATTTATATACTGTATGCCAAGATCAAGAATTATGTTACATTTACAGAGTCTTAGATTATTAATAATCGAATAATAAGGGTAAATTGAGAATAGCAGTAATCTTACATTAACTCGTCACTTTAGGAGGGGCACTCGGGTTGTTGGGGTGTGACACCTTCCAAAAAAAAAATTTTTACGAGTTTGAGTTGGCAGAAGTTATATTTTATTCTGCAGAAGTTATATTTTAGATGTGTTCAATTTAACACGGACAAGTAGAATCATTAACTTTTAGCACTTCTCAGCAAAGACTGATTTTCTGGGGAAATATTTGTCCCCCCCCCCAAACGAAACGTTCACCCCTCTAAAACCTTGATTAACCGCTTGATCTTCTTAAAATCCTTTTGAAGGTGTTTAGTAGCGTGTCATAAATTGCACACGGATTCAAACAACACAGTAATTTGATAGAACCCTATTTCGGGTTCACAGGGTTATTGAACTCTCTCAAAGGACCTGCCAAATTCATTGACTTGACAACTTCAAAAACCTTAGTTTTTTGCTTCGAATGCCTTCTGATGTGCTCTAGAAACCTTAATTTTCCGCAGCGGCTCCACCCCTAGACCTCACTGGGGGGCTGAGCCCTGCAGCACAACGTTTGGTGACGCCTTGTGTTACCCCACCAGCTCACCCTCCCTAAAATTTCTGGCACCCCTCAGTAATAAATATGAAAATCCGTTTCTGCTTAACAGTTTAAATTAATTTCAAACTACCAAATTTAAGACTCACAAATCTAATATTGATGTTAAATGTTTTGTTTATATGTAAATGTAATCAACGAGAGAACACCAAAGACATAAATTTATTAAAATGTCATTATGTTTTCATTTCGTATTGAGAGTGCGTTACTAACGTAGGACTAATTAACCATTTCACCAGCTGACTAGGGTCATTTTAGTAGGTACCCAACGGAAAGACAATATTTTAACAAGCTCTGATCGATAGGATGTAGTCGGTACAAGCTTGTGCGTCAGTCGGTTGAAGTGAGCTTACATGCCCTCTGTAAAAGAGTATGGCCGCCAACCTGGGTATAACCCTACTGTTTACCTAGTAGAGTGTTGCGTAGATATGTGTTATTGATAGCAATGAAATACTGTCGTTACTAGCGGAGCCCTTCATCAGAGTAAGACGAGATGAAATGACATAAATAGGGCTTACATGCCAAAAGGGTGTCATAAGTAGAAAGTAGCCAATCCGAAATGCACGGGAGATAAACAAACTAATAATTAATGAGATGCAAAAATGTTAAATTATTTACTATTTTTACATCAGCAAACAGACTGAGACCAGTTTTTGACAACTATAATACCTCCCTGAGATGGGAAGGATGGCACAGACTTTCATGTCTGAAACCAAATGGTTAGAACTAATTGAAATGTAAATATAACCCTATACTGCCTGAAACTTAATTTTGACACATTAAAAAGTCACAGCAGGTTCTTAATATACCTTTCACCAACCAAACATCAAATCTCACATTGTATACTTATTTTAATAGTACTGCATAATACATAAAGTAATTCCAGAGCATTGGACATTGGAAAAGTATATAGTACCTGTAAATTATTTAATATTGGTTTTATATGCATGGGCTCAACAGTTCTGATTGAATAATTATGGTCTGAGTCTACTCATTTTGAATTCAAGTGTGCTCAGAGGAACATATCATGGTAGTCTATTACGGTAAGAATCATACAAGTTTTCACTTGAATTAAGGGAGTTGTCTTTCAATCATTGGTGTACCTAATTGGTAAGTTCATTCCTGAGCTCAGCAACAGGGTAGCAACTGAGAAAGATTGATATTAAGATTAAGAAAACAAGTATGTAGTTCAATAACGGACATTGATTTGTTCATTTCAATATCTTGGTCTTTCCCAGTTGCTATGCCATTGCTAGGCAGGAAGTTAACTGACCAATCAGGGATGCAACGTTGGTTGAAAGAGGTATACAGTTCTGTGATACACCCACATCAAGATGAGCATCTTGCCAATGAACATTACTACAAAAATGTATTTCCTCTCAGCTTCCATCATTGCATGTCCCTAATCCTTTGAGTAGCGTACACAGAATGAAAAGTTAAGCAATCTCGTACCCAGGGTATTTTGCTGCCACCATGAAAGGTTGTCGAAAATAGCCTGGGATCGAGCTGTCACATGACACCCAGCATTTCTGTGTATTTTTATATGATAATTTATGTAAATCGCAGGTGACATTAATGAAATTACAGGTGGGGGTTAAGATGAAATCACATATCACGAAATAAGTGAATCTTGAATGTCATCATAACCCTAACCCCCACCTGTAATTTCATCCCAAACCTTTAATCCCTGCATATAATTTTATCCTAATACCCCACCTAGTATTTCATCCCAACAGCTAGCCACCTACAGTATCATCCTAACCCTTTCTGGGTGTGATGATCTGGAAATATATGTAAATCCCAGGGGGGGGGGGGGCATTTAGGGTTAGGATGAAATTACAGGTGGGGGTTAGGATGAAATTACAGATGGGGGTTAGGGTTAGGAATCAAACAACAGTATAAATTAATGTGGTATATTTTGAGGTTTTTGGTAGTTAAGACGTTGACTTAAAGTGCCTATGACATGAAAATTTGGTTCATCTTATTTAACTCCTAAAATATAGAACTCCTAAAATAATTAAGAAATCAATTTACAGCTTTTCCATATTTCACTTAGTTGTTGAGTTATTTAGACTTCTATGATATTCAAATGAGATGATCTATAACGTCACAAGTTGTGCACAACATTTTAACATATTGGAAAAGCGCATATATCTTTAAGATTATTGAAGGAAATCACTTGGAACTTTGAATGTGCATACAGACCACTAAACTGGATAACATAGTTCTAGTTTTATGGTCGCCATGGTAAATGATTAGATTCCAGACCTCTTGATTTTCAAAACAAAATTATTTGTTTTCTTTTCGGTGGGAAACATTTGCGAATTGGTACTGGTTGAGTAGATTTGCACTAACTTAACTAATTTGAAACTGAAGTTTGACGTTGGTGCAAAGCCTACTATGTTAGAAAACGAAGATTTTTTTAAAAGAGACGTAGTGGTCTGGGAACTATACTATTACTGTTGTAACATTACAACTTGAACGATCTTATTCCGTTTAGTGGTCTGTATCGACATGCAAAGTTTCAAGTGATTTCGTTCAATAATCTTAAAGATATACACGATCTTCCAATATGTTAAAATGTATTGCACAACTTGTGACGTCATAGATCATCTCATTTGAATATCATATAAGTCTAAATATCTCACGAACTAAGTGAAATATGGAAAAGCATTAAATTGATATTTTTAATTATTTTAAGAGTTCTTTTAAATAAGATAAACTTAATTTTCATGTCATAGGCACTTTAAATTTGAGACTAGATCATGCTGATATATTATATATTTTAGTTTAGTTTAGTAGATTTATCACTCTTATAGGTGAACGGAATACCCCAACAGGCTAGAAGCCCAATTGATAGGGGTTCCGAGGGCCTTCGATTTAAGGTCGTTATCCAAGAAGACCCGAAAGTCTTACCATTTACTGATATTATTGCAAAGGCAGCACTTTCTCCTCAATTATTTTTAAGACCCTGAGTGGAGGTCCGACCCAGGATTTGAACCTGTGTCTCCCAGCTCATAGACATGTGTGGTAACCACTGGACCACAACAGAATGGAATTGCAATCAGAATGGTCCAATTAAGTACCCCTCTGTCCCACGTAGCTAATTTGTACTTCCCCTCCACTCGTTGAAACATGCTTTACTTGGTGAAATTCGTGACCTGTAAAGTTCCACTTCTTAACATTTACAGCGGCATTCAAACCAATACAATCAGTACAATGATAATATATTACTTCAACCTAGAGACTAACACAGCTACTGTACCTTTTGTACAACTATTTATTGTATTTGGACTTTTGAAATTTGTGGTCAACAAAAGGGCGAGCAAGGGCTGGAGACCATTGATGGGGAATATCCCGCAGGGGTTTATCTTTGTGGTATCAGTAAATTAATTTAGAGTGGTTTTACATTTTATTGATATAATAAATTTGGATTTAGAGCAGGCAGGCGAGTGACCATTGCAGATACGTATTTCTAGTAGAACTAGAACTAGAAATAAGTAGAACTAGAATAAGTAGAACGGGATCCTAAGTAGAACTCAGGTCGTGAAATAACGGCCGGACAACGGACAATGTCCGACTAATTTCATTATGACGTCACAAAATTCTAAAATTTAAATTCTAAAACCTATAAAGCTGGTTGTTTCATATATTTTGTTGATCGTTATTACGAGTCTTGCTGCAACTGAATGTTAAGTTGATACAACTATTCCTTCTTGAGTTACAGAGATTGGAATTATATTATTGCTGACGTTGTTTCATATATTTTGTTGATCGTTATTACGAGTCTTGCTGCAACTGAATGTTAAGTTGATACAACTATTCCTTCTTGAGTTACAGAGATTGGAATTATATTATTGATGACGTTGTTTTATATATTTTGTAGATCGTTATTACGAGTCTTGCTGCAACTGAATGTTAAGTTGATACAACTATTCCTTCTTGAGTTACAGAGATTGGAATTATATTATTGATGACGTTGTTTCATATATTTTGTTGATCGTTATTACGAGTCTTGCTGCAACTGAATGTTAAGTTGATACAACTATTCCTTCTTGAGTTACAGAGATTGGAATTATATTATTGATGACGTTGTTTTATATATTTTGTTGATCGTTATTACGAGTCTTGCTGCAACTGAATGTTAAGTTGATACAACTATTCCTTCTTGAGTTACAGAGATTGGAATTATATTATTGCTGACGTTATTTCATATATTTTGTTGATCGTTATTACGAGTCTTCCTGCAACTGAATGTTAAGTCGATACAACTATTCCTTCTTGAGTTACAGAGATTGGAATTATATTATTGCTGACGTTGTTTCATATATTTTGTTGATCGTTATTACGAGTCTTGCTGCAACTGAATGTTAAGTTGATACAACTATTCCTTCTTAAGTTACAGAGATTGGAATTATATTATTGATGACGTTGTTTCATATATTTTGTTGATCCTTATTACGAGTCTTCCTGCAACTGAATGTTAAGTTGATACAACTATTCCTTCTTGAGTTACAGAGATTGGAATTATATTATTGATGACGTTGTTTTATATATTTTGTTGATCGTTATTACGAGTCTTGCTGCAACTGAATGTTAAGTCGATACAACTATTCCTTCTTGAGTTACAGAGATTGGAATTATATTATTGCTGACGTTGTTTCATATATTTTGTTGATCGTTATTACGAGTCTTGCTGCAACTGAATGTTAAGTCGATACAACTATTCCTTCTTGAGTTACAGAGATTGGAATTATATTATTGATGACGTTGTTTCATATATTTTGTAGATCGTTATTACGAGTCTTCTTGCAACTGAATGTTAAGTTGATACAACTATTCCTTCTTAAGTTACAGAGATTGGAATTATATTATTGATGACGTTGTTTTATATATTTTGTAGATCGTTATTACGAGTCTTCCTGCAACTGAATGTTAAGTTGATACAACTATTCCTTCTTGAGTTACAGAGATTGGAATTATATTATTGATGACGTTGTTTTATATATTTTGTTGATCGTTATTACGAGTCTTGCTGCAACTGAATGTTAAGTCGATACAACTATTCCTTCTTGAGTTACAGAGATTAGAATTATATTATTGCTGACGTTGTTTTATATATTTTGTTGATCGTTATTACGAGTCTTGCTGCAACTGAATGTTAAGTTGATACAACTATTCCTTCTTGAGTTACAGAGATTGGAATTATATTATTGCTGACGTTGTTTTATATATTTTGTTGATCGTTATTACGAGTCTTCCTGCAACTGAATGTTAAGTTGATACAACTATTCCTTCTTGAGTTACAGAGATTGGAATTATATTATTGATGACGTTGTTTTATATATTTTGTTGATCGTTATTACGAGTCTTCCTGCAACTGAATGTTAAGTTGATACAACTATTCCTTCTTGAGTTACAGAGATTGGAATTATATTATTGATGACGTTGTTTTATATATTTTGTTGATCGTTATTACGAGTCTTGCTGCAACTGAATGTTAAGTTGATACAACTAATCCTTCTTGAGTTACAGAGATTGGAATTATATTATTGATGACGTTGTTTCATATATTTTGTTGATCGTTATTACGAGTCTTGCTGCAACTGAATGTTAAGTTGATACAACTATTCCTACTTAAGTTACAGAGATTGGAATTATATTATTGATGACGTTGTTTCATATATTTTGTTGATCGTTATTACGAGTCTTGCTGCAACTGAATGTTAAGTTGATACAACTATTCCTTCTTAAGTTACAGAGATTAGAATTATATTATTGATGACGTTGTTTCATATATTTTGTTGATCGTTATTACGAGTCTTGCTGCAACTGAATGTTAAGTTGATACAACTATTCCTTCTTGAGTTACAGAGATTGGAATTATATTATTGCTGACGTTGTTTGATATATTTTGTAGATCGTTATTATGAGTCTTCCTGCAACTGAATGTTAAGTTGATACAACTATTCCTTCTTGAGTTACAGAGATTGGAATTATATTATTGATGACGTTGTTTTATATATTTTGTTGATCGTTATTACGAGTCTTCCTGCAACTGAATGTTAAGTCGATACAACTATTCCTTCTTGAGTTACAGAGATTGGAATTATATTATTGATGACGTTGTTTTATATATTTTGTTGATCGTTATTACGAGTCTTGCTGCAACTGAATGTTAAGTTGATACAACTATTCCTTCTTGAGTTACAGAGATTGGAATTATATTATTGATGACGTTGTTTCATATATTTTGTTGATCGTTATTACGAGTCTTCCTGCAACTGAATGTTAAGTCGATACAACTATTCCTTCTTGAGTTACAGAGATTGGAATTATATTATTGATGACGTTGTTTCATATATTTTGTTGATCGTTATTACGAGTCTTGCTGCAACTGAATGTTAAGTTGATACAACTATTCCTTCTTGAGTTACAGAGATTGTAATTATATTATTGCTGACGTTGTTTCATATATTTTGTTGATCGTTATTACGAGTCTTCTTGCAACTGAATGTTAAGTCGATACAACTATTCCTTCTTGAGTTACAGAGATTGGAATTATATTATTGATGACGTTGTTTTATATATTTTGTAGATCGTTATTACGAGTCTTCCTGCAACTGAATGTTAAGTCGATACAACTATTCCTTCTTGAGTTACAGAGATTGGAATTATATTATTGATGACGTTGTTTCATATATTTTGTTGATCGTTATTACGAGTCTTCCTGCAACTGAATGTTAAGTTGATACAACTATTCCTTCTTGAGTTACAGAGATTGGAATTATATTATTGATGACGTTGTTTCATATATTTTGTAGATCGTTATTACGAGTCTTGCTGCAACTGAATGTTAAGTCGATACAACTATTCCTTCTTGAGTTACAGAGATTGGAATTATATTATTGATGACGTTGTTTTATATATTTTGTTGATCGTTATTACGAGTCTTGCTGCAACTGAATGTTAAGTTGATACAACTATTCCTTCTTGAGTTACAGAGATTGGAATTATATTATTGCTGACGTTGTTTCATATATTTTGTAGATCGTTATTACGAGTCTTGCTGCAACTGAATGTTAAGTCGATACAACTATTCCTTCTTGAGTTACAGAGATTGGAATTATATTATTGATGACGTTGTTTTATATATTTTGTTGATCGTTATTACGAGTCTTGCTGCAACTGAATGTTAAGTTGATACAACTATTCCTTCTTAAGTTACAGAGATTGGAATTATATTATTGCTGACGTTGTTTCATATATTTTGTTGATCGTTATCACGAGTCTTGCTGCAACTGAATGTTAAGTCGATACAAGTATTCCTTCTTGAGTTACAGAGATTGGAATTATATTATTGCTGACGTTGTTTCATATATTTTGTTGATCGTTATTACGAGTCTTCCTGCAACTGAATGTTAAGTTGATATAACTATTCCTTCTTGAGTTACAGAGATTGGAATTATATTATTGCTGACGTTGTTTCATATATTTTGTTGATCGTTATTACGAGTCTTGCTGCAACTGAATGTTAAGTCGATACAACTATTCCTTCTTAAGTTACAGAGATTGGAATTATATTATTGATGACGTTGTTTTATATATTTTGTTGATCGTTATTACGAGTCTTGCTGCAACTGAATGTTAAGTCGATACAACTATTCCTTCTTGAGTTACAGAGATTGGAATTATATTATTGATGACGTTGTTTTATATATTTTGTTGATCGTTATTACGAGTCTTGCTGCAACTGAATGTTAAGTCGATACAACTATTCCTTCTTGAGTTACAGAGATTGGAATTATATTATTGATGACGTTGTTTTATATATTTTGTTGATCGTTATTACGAGTCTTGCTGCAACTGAATGTTAAGTTGATACAACTATTCCTTCTTAAGTTACAGAGATTGGAATTATATTATTGATGACGTTGTTTCATATATTTTGTAGATCGTTATTACGAGTCTTGCTGCAACTGAATGTTAAGTTGATACAACTATTCCTTCTTAAGTTACAGAGATTGGAATTATATTATTGATGACGTTGTTTTATATATTTTGTAGATCGTTATTACGAGTCTTCCTGCAACTGAATGTTAAGTTGATACAACTATTCCTTCTTGAGTTACAGAGATTGGAATTATATTATTGCTGACGTTGTTTTATATATTTTGTAGATCGTTATTACGAGTCTTCCTGCAACTGAATGTTAAGTTGATACAACTATTCCTTCTTGAGTTACAGAGATTGGAATTATATTATTGATGACGTTGTTTTATATATTTTGTTGATCGTTATTACGAGTCTTGCTGCAACTGAATGTTAAGTTGATACAACTATTCCTTCTCAAGTTACAGAGATTGGAATTATATTATTGCTGACGTTGTTTCATATATTTTGTTGATCGTTATTACGAGTCTTGCTGCAACTGAATGTTAAGTTGATACAACTATTCCTTCTTAAGTTACAGAGATTGGAATTATATTATTGCTGACGTTGTTTCATATATTTTGTTGATCGTTATTACGAGTCTTCCTGCAACTGAATGTTAAGTTGATACAACTATTCCTTCTTGAGTTACAGAGATTGGAATTATATTATTGCTGACGTTGTTTTATATATTTTGTTGATCGTTATTACGAGTCTTGCTGCAACTGAATGTTAAGTTGATACAACTATTCCTTCTTGAGTTACAGAGATTGGAATTATATTATTGATGACGTTGTTTGATATATTTTGTAGATCGTTATTACGAGTCTTCCTGCAACTGAATGTTAAGTTGATACAACTATTCCTTCTTGAGTTACAGAGATTGGAATTATATTATTGCTGACGTTGTTTCATATATTTTGTAGATCGTTATTACGAGTCTTCCTACAACTGAATGTTAAGTCGATACAACTATTCCTTCTTGAGTTACAGAGATTGGAATTATATTATTGATGACGTTGTTTTATATATTTTGTTGATCGTTATTACGAGTCTTCCTGCAACTGAATGTTAAGTTGATACAACTATTCCTTCTTGAGTTACAGAGATTGGAATTATATTATTGATGACGTTGTTTCATATATTTTGTTGATCGTTATTACGAGTCTTCCTGCAACTGAATGTTAAGTTGATATAACTATTCCTTCTTGAGTTACAGAGATTGGAATTATATTATTGCTGACGTTGTTTCATATATTTTGTAGATCGTTATTACGAGTCTTGCTGCAACTGAATGTTAAGTCGATACAACTATTCCTTCTTGAGTTACAGAGATTGGAATTATATTATTGCTGACGTTGTTTCATATATTTTGTTGATCGTTATTACGAGTCTTGCTGCAACTGAATGTTAAGTTGATACAACTATTCCTTCTTAAGTTACAGAGATTGGAATTATATTATTGCTGACGTTGTTTTATATATTTTGTTGATCGTTATTACGAGTCTTGCTGCAACTGAATGTTAAGTCGATACAACTATTCCTTCTTGAGTTACAGAGATTGGAATTATATTATTGCTGACGTTGTTTTATATATTTTGTTGATCGTTATTACGAGTCTTGCTGCAACTGAATGTTAAGTCGATACAACTATTCCTTCTTGAGTTACAGAGATTGGAATTATATTATTGATGACGTTGTTTTATATATTTTGTAGATCGTTATTACGAGTCTTGCTGCAACTGAATGTTAAGTTGATACAACTATTCCTTCTTGAGTTACAGAGATTGGAATTATATTATTGATGACGTTGTTTTATATATTTTGTTGATCGTTATTACGAGTCTTGCTGCAACTGAATGTTAAGTTGATACAACTATTCCTTCTTGAGTTACAGAGATTGGAATTATATTATTGCTGACGTTGTTTCATATATTTTGTTGATCGTTATTACGAGTCTTCCTGCAACTGAATGTTAAGTTGATACAACTATTCCTTCTTGAGTTACAGAGATTGGAATTATATTATTGATGACGTTGTTTTATATATTTTGCTGATCGTTATTACGAGTCTTGCTGCAACTGAATGTTAAGTTGATACAACTATTCCTTCTTGAGTTACAGAGATTGGAATTATATTATTGATGACGTTGTTTTATATATTTTGCTGATCGTTATTACGAGTCTTGCTGCAACTGAATGTTAAGTTGATACAACTATTCCTTCTTGAGTTACAGAGATTGGAATTATATTATTGCTGACGTTGTTTCATATATTTTGTTGATCGTTATTACGAGTCTTGCTGCAACTGAATGTTAAGTCGATACAACCATTCCTTCTTGAGTTACAGAGATTGGAATTATATTATTGATGACGTTGTTTTATATATTTTGTAGATCGTTATTACGAGTCTTGCTGCAACTGAATGTTAAGTTGATACAACTATTCCTTCTTGAGTTACAGAGATTGGAATTATATTATTGATGACGTTGTTTTATATATTTTGTTGATCGTTATTACGAGTCTTGCTGCAACTGAATGTTAAGTTGATACAACTATTCCTTCTTAAGTTACAGAGATTGGAATTATATTATTGATGACGTTGTTTCATATATTTTGTAGATCGTTATTACGAGTCTTGCTGCAACTGAATGTTAAGTTGATACAACTATTCCTTCTTGAGTTACAGAGATTGGAATTATATTATTGCTGACGTTGTTTCATATATTTTGTTGATCGTTATTACGAGTCTTCCTGCAACTGAATGTTAAGTTGATACAACTATTCCTTCTTGAGTTACAGAGATTGGAATTATATTATTGCTGACGTTGTTTCATATATTTTGTAGATCGTTATTACGAGTCTTCCTGCAACTGAATGTTAAGTTGATACAACTATTCCTTCTTGAGTTACAGAGATTGGAATTATATTATTGATGACGTTGTTTTATATATTTTGCTGATCGTTATTACGAGTCTTGCTGCAACTGAATGTTAAGTTGATACAACTATTCCTTCTTGAGTTACAGAGATTGGAATTATATTATTGCTGACGTTGTTTCATATATTTTGTTGATCGTTATTACGAGTCTTGCTGCAACTGAATGTTAAGTCGATACAACTATTCCTTCTTGAGTTACAGAGATTGGAATTATATTATTGATGACGTTGTTTTATATATTTTGTTGATCGTTATTACGAGTCTTGCTGCAACTGAATGTTAAGTTGATACAACTATTCCTTCTTGAGTTACAGAGATTGGAATTATATTATTGATGACGTTGTTTTATATATTTTGTAGATCGTTATTACGAGTCTTGCTGCAACTGAATGTTAAGTCGATACAACTATTCCTTCTTGAGTTACAGAGATTGGAATTATATTATTGATGACGTTGTTTTATATATTTTGTTGATCGTTATTACGAGTCTTGCTGCAACTGAATGTTAAGTTGATACAACTATTCCTTCTTGAGTTACAGAGATTGGAATTATATTATTGATGACGTTGTTTTATATATTTTGTAGATCGTTATTACGAGTCTTGCTGCAACTGAATGTTAAGTTGATACAACTATTCCTTCTTGAGTTACAGAGATTGGAATTATATTATTGATGACGTTGTTTCATATATTTTGTAGATCGTTATTACGAGTCTTCCTGCAACTGAATGTTAAGTTGATACAACTATTCCTTCTTGAGTTACAGAGATTGGAATTATATTATTGATGACGTTGTTTTATATATTTTGTAGATCGTTATTACGAGTCTTGCTGCAACTGAATGTTAAGTTGATACAACTATTCCTTCTTGAGTTACAGAGATTGGAATTATATTATTGCTGACGTTGTTTTATATATTTTGTTGATCGTTATTACGAGTCTTCCTGCAACTGAATGTTAAGTTGATACAACTATTCCTTCTTGAGTTACAGAGATTGGAATTATATTATTGATGACGTTGTTTTATATATTTTGTTGATCGTTATTACGAGTCTTGCTGCAACTGAATGTTAAGTTGATACAACTATTCCTTCTTAAGTTACAGAGATTGGAATTATATTATTGATGACGTTGTTTTATATATTTTGCTGATCGTTATTACGAGTCTTGCTGCAACTGAATGTTAAGTCGATACAACTATTCCTTCTTGAGTTACAGAGATTGGAATTATATTATTGCTGACGTTGTTTTATATATTTTGTTGATCGTTATTACGAGTCTTCCTGCAACTGAATGTTAAGTTGATACAACTATTCCTTCTTGAGTTACAGAGATTGGAATTATATTATTGATGACGTTGTTTCATATATTTTGTAGATCGTTATTACGAGTCTTGCTGCAACTGAATGTTAAGTTGATACAACTATTCCTTCTTGAGTTACAGAGATTGGAATTATATTATTGATGACGTTGTTTCATATATTTTGTTGATCGTTATTACGAGTCTTGCTGCAACTGAATGTTAAGTCGATACAACTATTCCTTCTTGAGTTACAGAGATTGGAATTATATTATTGATGACGTTGTTTTATATATTTTGTTGATCGTTATTACGAGTCTTCCTGCAACTGAATGTTAAGTTGATACAACTATTCCTTCTTGAGTTACAGAGATTGGAATTATATTATTGATGACGTTGTTTCATATATTTTGTTGATCGTTATTACGAGTCTTCCTGCAACTGAATGTTAAGTTGATATAACTATTCCTTCTTGAGTTACAGAGATTGGAATTATATTATTGCTGACGTTGTTTCATATATTTTGTAGATCGTTATTACGAGTCTTGCTGCAACTGAATGTTAAGTCGATACAACTATTCCTTCTTGAGTTACAGAGATTGGAATTATATTATTGATGACGTTGTTTTATATATTTTGTTGATCGTTATTACGAGTCTTGCTGCAACTGAATGTTAAGTTGATACAACTATTCCTTCTTAAGTTACAGAGATTGGAATTATATTATTGATGACGTTGTTTCATATATTTTGTAGATCGTTATTACGAGTCTTGCTGCAACTGAATGTTAAGTTGATACAACTATTCCTTCTTGAGTTACAGAGATTGGAATTATATTATTGATGACGTTGTTTCATATATTTTGTTGATCGTTATTACGAGTCTTGCTGCAACTGAATGTTAAGTTGATACAACTATTCCTTCTTGAGTTACAGAGATTGGAATTATATTATTGCTGACGTTGTTTTATATATTTTGTTGATCGTTATTACGAGTCTTCCTGCAACTGAATGTTAAGTTGATACAACTATTCCTTCTTGAGTTACAGAGATTGGAATTATATTATTGATGACGTTGTTTTATATATTTTGTTGATCGTTATTACGAGTCTTGCTGCAACTGAATGTTAAGTTGATACAACTATTCCTTCTTGAGTTACAGAGATTGGAATTATATTATTGATGACGTTGTTTCATATATTTTGTTGATCGTTATTACGAGTCTTGCTGCAACTGAATGTTAAGTTGATACAACTATTCCTTCTTAAGTTACAGAGATTGGAATTATATTATTGATGACGTTGTTTCATATATTTTGTTGATCGTTATTACGAGTCTTGCTGCAACTGAATGTTAAGTCGATACAACTATTCCTTCTTGAGTTACAGAGATTGGAATTATATTATTGCTGACGTTGTTTCATATATTTTGTTGATCGTTATTACGAGTCTTGCTGCAACTGAATGTTAAGTTGATACAACTATTCCTTCTTGAGTTACAGAGATTGGAATTATATTATTGCTGACGTTGTTTCATATATTTTGTTGATCGTTATTACGAGTCTTCCTTCAACTGAATGTTAAGTTGATACAACTATTCCTTCTTGAGTTACAGAGATTGGAATTATATTATTGCTGACGTTGTTTCATATATTTTGTAGATCGTTATTACGAGTCTTCCTGCAACTGAATGTTAAGTTGATACAACTATTCCTTCTTGAGTTACAGAGATTGGAATTATATTATTGATGACGTTGTTTTATATATTTTGCTGATCGTTATTACGAGTCTTGCTGCAACTGAATGTTAAGTTGATACAACTATTCCTTCTTGAGTTACAGAGATTGGAATTATATTATTGATGACGTTGTTTCATATATTTTGTTGATCGTTATTACGAGTCTTGCTGCAACTGAATGTTAAGTCGATACAACTATTCCTTCTTGAGTTACAGAGATTGGAATTATATTATTGATGACGTTGTTTTATATATTTTGTTGATCGTTATTACGAGTCTTGCTGCAACTGAATGTTAAGTTGATACAACTATTCCTTCTTGAGTTACAGAGATTGGAATTATATTATTGATGACGTTGTTTTATATATTTTGTAGATCGTTATTACGAGTCTTCCTGCAACTGAATGTTAAGTTGATACAACTATTCCTTCTTGAGTTACAGAGATTGGAATTATATTATTGATGACGTTGTTTTATATATTTTGTTGATCGTTATTACGAGTCTTGCTGCAACTGAATGTTAAGTTGATACAACTATTCCTTCTTAAGTTACAGAGATTGGAATTATATTATTGATGACGTTGTTTTATATATTTTGCTGATCGTTATTACGAGTCTTGCTGCAACTGAATGTTAAGTCGATACAACTATTCCTTCTTGAGTGACAGAGATTGGAATTATATTATTGATGACGTTGTTTTATATATTTTGTTGATCGTTATTACGAGTCTTGCTGCAACTGAATGTTAAGTTGATACAACTATTCCTTCTTGAGTTACAGAGATTGGAATTATATTATTGATGACGTTGTTTCATATATTTTGTTGATCGTTATTACGAGTCTTCCTGCAACTGAATGTTAAGTCGATACAAGTATTCCTTCTTGAGTTACAGAGATTGGAATTATATTATTGATGACGTTGTTTCATATATTTTGTAGATCGTTATTACGAGTCTTCCTGCAACTGAATGTTAAGTTGATACAACTATTCCTTCTTGAGTTACAGAGATTGGAATTATATTATTGCTGACGTTGTTTTATATATTTTGTTGATCGTTATTACGAGTCTTCCTGCAACTGAATGTTAAGTTGATACAACTATTCCTTCTTGAGTTACAGAGATTGGAATTATATTATTGATGACGTTGTTTCATATATTTTGTTGATCGTTATTACGAGTCTTGCTGCAACTGAATGTTAAGTCGATACAACTATTCCTTCTTAAGTTACAGAGATTGGAATTATATTATTGCTGACGTTGTTTCATATATTTTGTTGATCGTTATTACGAGTCTTGCTGCAACTGAATGTTAAGTTGATACAACTATTCCTTCTTGAGTTACAGAGATTGGAATTATATTATTGCTGACGTTGTTTCATATATTTTGTTGATCGTTATTACGAGTCTTGCTGCAACTGAATGTTAAGTTGATACAACTATTCCTTCTTAAGTTACAGAGATTGGAATTATATTATTGATGACGTTGTTTTATATATTTTGTTGATCGTTATTACGAGTCTTCCTGCAACTGAATGTTAAGTTGATACAACTATTCCTTCTTGAGTTACAGAGATTGGAATTATATTATTGATGACGTTGTTTCATATATTTTGTAGATCGTTATTACGAGTCTTGCTGCAACTGAATGTTAAGTTGATACAACTATTCCTTCTTGAGTTACAGAGATTGGAATTATATTATTGATGACGTTGTTTCATATATTTTGTTGATCGTTATTACGAGTCTTGCTGCAACTGAATGTTAAGTCGATACAACTATTCCTTCTTGAGTTACAGAGATTGGAATTATATTATTGATGACGTTGTTTCATATATTTTGTTGATCGTTATTACGAGTCTTGCTGCAACTGAATGTTAAGTTGATACAACTATTCCTTCTTGAGTTACAGAGATTGGAATTATATTATTGATGACGTTGTTTCATATATTTTGTTGATCGTTATTACGAGTCTTCCTGCAACTGAATGTTAAGTTGATATAACTATTCCTTCTTGAGTTACAGAGATTGGAATTATATTATTGCTGACGTTGTTTCATATATTTTGTAGATCGTTATTACGAGTCTTGCTGCAACTGAATGTTAAGTCGATACAACTATTCCTTCTTGAGTTACAGAGATTGGAATTATATTATTGATGACGTTGTTTTATATATTTTGTTGATCGTTATTACGAGTCTTGCTGCAACTGAATGTTAAGTTGATACAACTATTCCTTCTTAAGTTACAGAGATTGGAATTATATTATTGATGACGTTGTTTCATATATTTTGTAGATCGTTATTACGAGTCTTGCTGCAACTGAATGTTAAGTTGATACAACTATTCCTTCTTGAGTTACAGAGATTGGAATTATATTATTGATGACGTTGTTTTATATATTTTGTTGATCGTTATTACGAGTCTTGCTGCAACTGAATGTTAAGTTGATACAACTATTCCTTCTTAAGTTACAGAGATTGGAATTATATTATTGATGACGTTGTTTTATATATTTTGTTGATCGTTATTACGAGTCTTGCTGCAACTGAATGTTAAGTTGATACAACTATTCCTTCTTGAGTTACAGAGATTGGAATTATATTATTGATGACGTTGTTTCATATATTTTGTTGATCGTTATTACGAGTCTTGCTGCAACTGAATGTTAAGTTGATACAACTATTCCTTCTTGAGTTACAGAGATTGGAATTATATTATTGCTGACGTTGTTTTATATATTTTGTTGATCGTTATTACGAGTCTTCCTGCAACTGAATGTTAAGTTGATACAACTATTCCTTCTTGAGTTACAGAGATTGGAATTATATTATTGATGACGTTGTTTTATATATTTTGTTGATCGTTATTACGAGTCTTGCTGCAACTGAATGTTAAGTTGATACAACTATTCCTTCTTGAGTTACAGAGATTGGAATTATATTATTGATGACGTTGTTTCATATATTTTGTTGATCGTTATTACGAGTCTTCCTGCAACTGAATGTTAAGTTGATACAACTATTCCTTCTTGAGTTACAGAGATTGGAATTATATTATTGATGACGTTGTTTTATATATTTTGTTGATCGTTATTACGAGTCTTGCTGCAACTGAATGTTAAGTTGATACAACTATTCCTTCTTGAGTTACAGAGATTGGAATTATATTATTGATGACGTTGTTTCATATATTTTGTTGATCGTTATTACGAGTCTTCCTGCAACTGAATGTTAAGTTGATACAACTATTCCTTCTTGAGTTACAGAGATTGGAATTATATTATTGCTGACGTTGTTTTATATATTTTGTTGATCGTTATTACGAGTCTTCCTGCAACTGAATGTTAAGTTGATACAACTATTCCTTCTTGAGTTACAGAGATTGGAATTATATTATTGATGACGTTGTTTTATATATTTTGTTGATCGTTATTACGAGTCTTGCTGCAACTGAATGTTAAGTTGATACAACTATTCCTTCTTGAGTTACAGAGATTGGAATTATATTATTGATGACGTTGTTTCATATATTTTGTTGATCGTTATTACGAGTCTTGCTGCAACTGAATGTTAAGTTGATACAACTATTCCTTCTTGAGTTACAGAGATTGGAATTATATTATTGATGACGTTGTTTCATATATTTTGTTGATCGTTATTACGAGTCTTGCTGCAACTGAATGTTAAGTCGATACAACTATTCCTTCTTGAGTTACAGAGATTGGAATTATATTATTGCTGACGTTGTTTCATATATTTTGTTGATCGTTATTACGAGTCTTGCTGCAACTGAATGTTAAGTTGATACAACTATTCCTTCTTAAGTTACAGAGATTGGAATTATATTATTGCTGACGTTGTTTTATATATTTTGTTGATCGTTATTACGAGTCTTGCTGCAACTGAATGTTAAGTCGATACAACTATTCCTTCTTGAGTTACAGAGATTGGAATTATATTATTGCTGACGTTGTTTTATATATTTTGTTGATCGTTATTACGAGTCTTGCTGCAACTGAATGTTAAGTCGATACAACTATTCCTTCTTGAGTTACAGAGATTGGAATTATATTATTGATGACGTTGTTTTATATATTTTGTAGATCGTTATTACGAGTCTTGCTGCAACTGAATGTTAAGTTGATACAACTATTCCTTCTTGAGTTACAGAGATTGGAATTATATTATTGATGACGTTGTTTTATATATTTTGTTGATCGTTATTACGAGTCTTGCTGCAACTGAATGTTAAGTTGATACAACTATTCCTTCTTGAGTTACAGAGATTGGAATTATATTATTGCTGACGTTGTTTCATATATTTTGTTGATCGTTATTACGAGTCTTCCTGCAACTGAATGTTAAGTTGATACAACTATTCCTTCTTGAGTTACAGAGATTGGAATTATATTATTGATGACGTTGTTTTATATATTTTGCTGATCGTTATTACGAGTCTTGCTGCAACTGAATGTTAAGTTGATACAACTATTCCTTCTTGAGTTACAGAGATTGGAATTATATTATTGATGACGTTGTTTTATATATTTTGCTGATCGTTATTACGAGTCTTGCTGCAACTGAATGTTAAGTTGATACAACTATTCCTTCTTGAGTTACAGAGATTGGAATTATATTATTGCTGACGTTGTTTCATATATTTTTGTTGATCGTTATTACGAGTCTTGCTGCAACTGAATGTTAAGTCGATACAACTATTCCTTCTTGAGTTACAGAGATTGGAATTATATTATTGATGACGTTGTTTTATATATTTTGTAGATCGTTATTACGAGTCTTGCTGCAACTGAATGTTAAGTTGATACAACTATTCCTTCTTAAGTTACAGAGATTGGAATTATATTATTGATGACGTTGTTTTATATATTTTGTAGATCGTTATTACGAGTCTTGCTGCAACTGAATGTTAAGTTGATACAACTATTCCTTCTTGAGTTACAGAGATTGGAATTATATTATTGATGACGTTGTTTTATATATTTTGTTGATCGTTATTACGAGTCTTGCTGCAACTGAATGTTAAGTTGATACAACTATTCCTTCTTGAGTTACAGAGATTGGAATTATATTATTGCTGACGTTGTTTTATATATTTTGTTGATCGTTATTACGAGTCTTCCTGCAACTGAATGTTAAGTTGATACAACTATTCCTTCTTGAGTTACAGAGATTGGAATTATATTATTGATGACGTTGTTTTATATATTTTGTTGATCGTTATTACGAGTCTTGCTGCAACTGAATGTTAAGTTGATACAACTATTCCTTCTTAAGTTACAGAGATTGGAATTATATTATTGATGACGTTGTTTCATATATTTTGTAGATCGTTATTACGAGTCTTGCTGCAACTGAATGTTAAGTTGATACAACTATTCCTTCTTGAGTTACAGAGATTGGAATTATATTATTGCTGACGTTGTTTCATATATTTTGTTGATCGTTATTACGAGTCTTCCTGCAACTGAATGTTAAGTTGATACAACTATTCCTTCTTGAGTTACAGAGATTGGAATTATATTATTGCTGACGTTGTTTCATATATTTTGTAGATCGTTATTACGAGTCTTCCTGCAACTGAATGTTAAGTTGATACAACTATTCCTTCTTGAGTTACAGAGATTGGAATTATATTATTGATGACGTTGTTTTATATATTTTGCTGATCGTTATTACGAGTCTTGCTGCAACTGAATGTTAAGTTGATACAACTATTCCTTCTTGAGTTACAGAGATTGGAATTATATTATTGCTGACGTTGTTTCATATATTTTGTTGATCGTTATTACGAGTCTTGCTGCAACTGAATGTTAAGTCGATACAACTATTCCTTCTTGAGTTACAGAGATTGGAATTATATTATTGATGACGTTGTTTTATATATTTTGTTGATCGTTATTACGAGTCTTGCTGCAACTGAATGTTAAGTTGATACAACTATTCCTTCTTGAGTTACAGAGATTGGAATTATATTATTGATGACGTTGTTTTATATATTTTGTAGATCGTTATTACGAGTCTTGCTGCAACTGAATGTTAAGTCGATACAACTATTCCTTCTTGAGTTACAGAGATTGGAATTATATTATTGATGACGTTGTTTTATATATTTTGTTGATCGTTATTACGAGTCTTGCTGCAACTGAATGTTAAGTTGATACAACTATTCCTTCTTGAGTTACAGAGATTGGAATTATATTATTGATGACGTTGTTTTATATATTTTGTAGATCGTTATTACGAGTCTTGCTGCAACTGAATGTTAAGTTGATACAACTATTCCTTCTTGAGTTACAGAGATTGGAATTATATTATTGATGACGTTGTTTCATATATTTTGTAGATCGTTATTACGAGTCTTCCTGCAACTGAATGTTAAGTTGATACAACTATTCCTTCTTGAGTTACAGAGATTGGAATTATATTATTGCTGACGTTGTTTCATATATTTTGTTGATCGTTATTACGAGTCTTGCTGCAACTGAATGTTAAGTTGATACAACTATTCCTTCTTGAGTTACAGAGATTGGAATTATATTATTGATGACGTTGTTTTATATATTTTGTAGATCGTTATTACGAGTCTTGCTGCAACTGAATGTTAAGTTGATACAACTATTCCTTCTTGAGTTACAGAGATTGGAATTATATTATTGCTGACGTTGTTTTATATATTTTGTTGATCGTTATTACGAGTCTTCCTGCAACTGAATGTTAAGTTGATACAACTATTCCTTCTTGAGTTACAGAGATTGGAATTATATTATTGATGACGTTGTTTTATATATTTTGTTGATCGTTATTACGAGTCTTGCTGCAACTGAATGTTAAGTTGATACAACTATTCCTTCTTAAGTTACAGAGATTGGAATTATATTATTGATGACGTTGTTTTATATATTTTGCTGATCGTTATTACGAGTCTTGCTGCAACTGAATGTTAAGTCGATACAACTATTCCTTCTTGAGTTACAGAGATTGGAATTATATTATTGCTGACGTTGTTTTATATATTTTGTTGATCGTTATTACGAGTCTTCCTGCAACTGAATGTTAAGTTGATACAACTATTCCTTCTTGAGTTACAGAGATTGGAATTATATTATTGATGACGTTGTTTCATATATTTTGTAGATCGTTATTACGAGTCTTGCTGCAACTGAATGTTAAGTTGATACAACTATTCCTTCTTGAGTTACAGAGATTGGAATTATATTATTGATGACGTTGTTTCATATATTTTGTTGATCGTTATTACGAGTCTTGCTGCAACTGAATGTTAAGTCGATACAACTATTCCTTCTTGAGTTACAGAGATTGGAATTATATTATTGATGACGTTGTTTTATATATTTTGTTGATCGTTATTACGAGTCTTCCTGCAACTGAATGTTAAGTTGATACAACTATTCCTTCTTGAGTTACAGAGATTGGAATTATATTATTGATGACGCTGTTTCATATATTTTGTTGATCGTTATTACGAGTCTTCCTGCAACTGAATGTTAAGTTGATATAACTATTCCTTCTTGAGTTACAGAGATTGGAATTATATTATTGCTGACGTTGTTTCATATATTTTGTAGATCGTTATTACGAGTCTTGCTGCAACTGAATGTTAAGTCGATACAACTATTCCTTCTTGAGTTACAGAGATTGGAATTATATTATTGATGACGTTGTTTTATATATTTTGTTGATCGTTATTACGAGTCTTGTGCAACTGAATGTTAAGTTGATACAACTATTCCTTCTTAAGTTACAGAGATTGGAATTATATTATTGATGACGTTGTTTCATATATTTTGTAGATCGTTATTACGAGTCTTGCTGCAACTGAATGTTAAGTTGATACAACTATTCCTTCTTGAGTTACAGAGATTGGAATTATATTATTGATGACGTTGTTTCATATATTTTGTTGATCGTTATTACGAGTCTTGCTGCAACTGAATGTTAAGTTGATACAACTATTCCTTCTTGAGTTACAGAGATTGGAATTATATTATTGCTGACGTTGTTTTTATATATTTTGTTGATCGTTATTACGAGTCTTCCTGCAACTGAATGTTAAGTTGATACAACTATTCCTTCTTGAGTTACAGAGATTGGAATTATATTATTGATGACGTTGTTTTATATATTTTGTTGATCGTTATTACGAGTCTTGCTGCAACTGAATGTTAAGTTGATACAACTATTCCTTCTTGAGTTACAGAGATTGGAATTATATTATTGATGACGTTGTTTCATATATTTTGTTGATCGTTATTACGAGTCTTGCTGCAACTGAATGTTAAGTTGATACAACTATTCCTTCTTAAGTTACAGAGATTGGAATTATATTATTGATGACGTTGTTTCATATATTTTGTTGATCGTTATTACGAGTCTTGCTGCAACTGAATGTTAAGTCGATACAACTATTCCTTCTTGAGTTACAGAGATTGGAATTATATTATTGCTGACGTTGTTTCATATATTTTGTTGATCGTTATTACGAGTCTTGCTGCAACTGAATGTTAAGTTGATACAACTATTCCTTCTTGAGTTACAGAGATTGGAATTATATTATTGCTGACGTTGTTTCATATATTTTGTTGATCGTTATTACGAGTCTTCCTGCAACTGAATGTTAAGTTGATACAACTATTCCTTCTTGAGTTACAGAGATTGGAATTATATTATTGCTGACGTTGTTTCATATATTTTGTAGATCGTTATTACGAGTCTTGCTGCAACTGAATGTTAAGTCGATACAACTATTCCTTCTTGAGTTACAGAGATTGGAATTATATTATTGATGACGTTGTTTTATATATTTTGTTGATCGTTATTACGAGTCTTGCTGCAACTGAATGTTAAGTTGATACAACTATTCCTTCTTAAGTTACAGAGATTGGAATTATATTATTGATGACGTTGTTTCATATATTTTGTAGATCGTTATTACGAGTCTTGCTGCAAACTGAATGTTAAGTTGATACAACTATTCCTTCTTAAGTTACAGAGATTGGAATTATATTATTGCTGACGTTGTTTCATATATTTTGTTGATCGTTATTACGAGTCTTGCTGCAACTGAATGTTAAGTTGATACAACTATTCCTTCTTAAGTTACAGAGATTGGAATTATATTATTGCTGACGTTGTTTTATATATTTTGTTGATCGTTATTACGAGTCTTGCTGCAACTGAATGTTAAGTCGATACAACTATTCCTTCTTGAGTTACAGAGATTGGAATTATATTATTGATGACGTTGTTTTATATATTTTGTAGATCGTTATTACGAGTCTTGCTGCAACTGAATGTTAAGTTGATACAACTATTCCTTCTTGAGTTACAGAGATTGGAATTATATTATTGATGACGTTGTTTTATATATTTTGTTGATCGTTATTACGAGTCTTGCTGCAACTGAATGTTAAGTTGATACAACTATTCCTTCTTAAGTTACAGAGATTGGAATTATATTATTGATGACGTTGTTTCATATATTTTGTAGATCGTTATTACGAGTCTTGCTGCAACTGAATGTTAAGTTGATACAACTATTCCTTCTTGAGTTACAGAGATTGGAATTATATTATTGCTGACGTTGTTTCATATATTTTGTTGATCGTTATTACGAGTCTTCCTGCAACTGAATGTTAAGTTGATACAACTATTCCTTCTTGAGTTACAGAGATTGGAATTATATTATTGCTGACGTTGTTTCATATATTTTGTAGATCGTTATTACGAGTCTTCCTGCAACTGAATGTTAAGTTGATACAACTATTCCTTCTTGAGTTACAGAGATTGGAATTATATTATTGATGACGTTGTTTTATATATTTTGCTGATCGTTATTACGAGTCTTGCTGCAACTGAATGTTAAGTTGATACAACTATTCCTTCTTGAGTTACAGAGATTGGAATTATATTATTGATGACGTTGTTTCATATATTTTGTTGATCGTTATTACGAGTCTTGCTGCAACTGAATGTTAAGTCGATACAACTATTCCTTCTTGAGTTACAGAGATTGGAATTATATTATTGATGACGTTGTTTTATATATTTTGTTGATCGTTATTACGAGTCTTGCTGCAACTGAATGTTAAGTTGATACAACTATTCCTTCTTGAGTTACAGAGATTGGAATTATATTATTGATGACGTTGTTTTATATATTTTGTAGATCGTTATTACGAGTCTTCCTGCAACTGAATGTTAAGTTGATACAACTATTCCTTCTTGAGTTACAGAGATTGGAATTATATTATTGATGACGTTGTTTTATATATTTTGTTGATCGTTATTACGAGTCTTGCTGCAACTGAATGTTAAGTTGATACAACTATTCCTTCTTAAGTTACAGAGATTGGAATTATATTATTGATGACGTTGTTTTATATATTTTGCTGATCGTTATTACGAGTCTTGCTGCAACTGAATGTTAAGTCGATACAACTATTCCTTCTTGAGTGACAGAGATTGGAATTATATTATTGATGACGTTGTTTTATATATTTTGTTGATCGTTATTACGAGTCTTGCTGCAACTGAATGTTAAGTTGATACAACTATTCCTTCTTGAGTTACAGAGATTGGAATTATATTATTGATGACGTTGTTTCATATATTTTGTTGATCGTTATTACGAGTCTTCCTGCAACTGAATGTTAAGTCGATACAAGTATTCCTTCTTGAGTTACAGAGATTGGAATTATATTATTGATGACGTTGTTTCATATATTTTGTAGATCGTTATTACGAGTCTTCCTGCAACTGAATGTTAAGTTGATACAACTATTCCTTCTTGAGTTACAGAGATTGGAATTATATTATTGCTGACGTTGTTTTATATATTTTGTTGATCGTTATTACGAGTCTTCCTGCAACTGAATGTTAAGTTGATACAACTATTCCTTCTTGAGTTACAGAGATTGGAATTATATTATTGATGACGTTGTTTCATATATTTTGTTGATCGTTATTACGAGTCTTGCTGCAACTGAATGTTAAGTCGATACAACTATTCCTTCTTAAGTTACAGAGATTGGAATTATATTATTGCTGACGTTGTTTCATATATTTTGTTGATCGTTATTACGAGTCTTGCTGCAACTGAATGTTAAGTTGATACAACTATTCCTTCTTGAGTTACAGAGATTGGAATTATATTATTGCTGACGTTGTTTCATATATTTTGTTGATCGTTATTACGAGTCTTGCTGCAACTGAATGTTAAGTTGATACAACTATTCCTTCTTAAGTTACAGAGATTGGAATTATATTATTGATGACGTTGTTTTATATATTTTGTTGATCGTTATTACGAGTCTTCCTGCAACTGAATGTTAAGTTGATACAACTATTCCTTCTTGAGTTACAGAGATTGGAATTATATTATTGCTGACGTTGTTTCATATATTTTGTTGATCGTTATTACGAGTCTTGCTGCAACTGAATGTTAAGTTGATACAACTATTCCTTCTTGAGTTACAGAGATTGGAATTATATTATTGATGACGTTGTTTCATATATTTTGTTGATCGTTATTACGAGTCTTGCTGCAACTGAATGTTAAGTCGATACAACTATTCCTTCTTGAGTTACAGAGATTGGAATTATATTATTGATGACGTTGTTTCATATATTTTGTTGATCGTTATTACGAGTCTTGCTGCAACTGAATGTTAAGTTGATACAACTATTCCTTCTTGAGTTACAGAGATTGGAATTATATTATTGATGACGTTGTTTCATATATTTTGTTGTTGATCGTTATTACGAGTCTTCCTGCAACTGAATGTTAAGTTGATATAACTATTCCTTCTTGAGTTACAGAGATTGGAATTATATTATTGCTGACGTTGTTTCATATATTTTGTAGATCGTTATTACGAGTCTTGCTGCAACTGAATGTTAAGTCGATACAACTATTCCTTCTTGAGTTACAGAGATTGGAATTATATTATTGATGACGTTGTTTTATATATTTTGTTGATCGTTATTACGAGTCTTGCTGCAACTGAATGTTAAGTTGATACAACTATTCCTTCTTAAGTTACAGAGATTGGAATTATATTATTGATGACGTTGTTTCATATATTTTGTAGATCGTTATTACGAGTCTTGCTGCAACTGAATGTTAAGTTGATACAACTATTCCTTCTTGAGTTACAGAGATTGGAATTATATTATTGATGACGTTGTTTTATATATTTTGTTGATCGTTATTACGAGTCTTGCTGCAACTGAATGTTAAGTTGATACAACTATTCCTTCTTGAGTTACAGAGATTGGAATTATATTATTGATGACGTTGTTTCATATATTTTGTTGATCGTTATTACGAGTCTTGCTGCAACTGAATGTTAAGTTGATACAACTATTCCTTCTTAAGTTACAGAGATTGGAATTATATTATTGATGACGTTGTTTCATATATTTTGTTGATCGTTATTACGAGTCTTGCTGCAACTGAATGTTAAGTCGATACAACTATTCCTTCTTGAGTTACAGAGATTGGAATTATATTATTGCTGACGTTGTTTCATATATTTTGTTGATCGTTATTACGAGTCTTGCTGCAACTGAATGTTAAGTTGATACAACTATTCCTTCTTGAGTTACAGAGATTGGAATTATATTATTGCTGACGTTGTTTCATATATTTTGTTGATCGTTATTACGAGTCTTGCTGCAACTGAATGTTAAGTTGATACAACTATTCCTTCTTAAGTTACAGAGATTGGAATTATATTATTGCTGACGTTGTTTTATATATTTTGTTGATCGTTATTACGAGTCTTGCTGCAACTGAATGTTAAGTCGATACAACTATTCCTTCTTGAGTTACAGAGATTGGAATTATATTATTGCTGACGTTGTTTTATATATTTTGTTGATCGTTATTACGAGTCTTGCTGCAACTGAATGTTAAGTCGATACAACTATTCCTTCTTGAGTTACAGAGATTGGAATTATATTATTGATGACGTTGTTTTATATATTTTGTAGATCGTTATTACGAGTCTTGCTGCAACTGAATGTTAAGTTGATATAACTATTCCTTCTTAAGTTACAGAGATTGGAATTATATTATTGATGACGTTGTTTCATATATTTTGTAGATCGTTATTACGAGTCTTGCTGCAACTGAATGTTAAGTTGATACAACTATTCCTTCTTAAGTTACAGAGATTGGAATTATATTATTGATGACGTTGTTTCATATATTTTGTTGATCGTTATTACGAGTCTTCCTGCAACTGAATGTTAAGTCGATACAACTATTCCTTCTTGAGTTACAGAGATTGGAATTATATTATTGATGACGTTGTTTTATATATTTTGTTGATCGTTATTACGAGTCTTGCTGCAACTGAATGTTAAGTTGATACAACTATTCCTTGAGTTACAGAGATTGGAATTATATTATTGATGACGTTGTTTTATATATTTTGTAGATCGTTATTACGAGTCTTGCTGCAACTGAATGTTAAGTTGATACAACTATTCCTTCTTAAGTTACAGAGATTGGAATTATATTATTGATGACGTTGTTTCATATATTTTGTAGATCGTTATTACGAGTCTTGCTGCAACTGAATGTTAAGTTGATACAAACTATTCCTTCTTAAGTTACAGAGATTGGAATTATATTATTGATGACGTTGTTTCATATTTTGTTGATCGTTATTACGAGTCTTGCTGCAACTGAATGTTAAGTTGATACAACTATTCCTTCTTGAGTTACAGAGATTGGAATTATATTATTGATGACGTTTGTTTTATATATTTTGTTGATCGTTATTACGAGTCTTGCTGCAACTGAATGTTAAGTTGATACAACTATTCCTTCTTGAGTTACAGAGATTGGAATTATATTATTGCTGACGTTGTTTCATATATTTTGTAGATCGTTATTACGAGTCTTGCTGCAACTGAATGTTAAGTTGATACAACTATTCCTTCTTAAGTTACAGAGATTGGAATTATATTATTGATGACGTTGTTTCATATATTTTGTAGATCGTTATTACGAGTCTTGCTGCAACTGAATGTTAAGTTGATACAACTATTCCTTCTTGAGTTACAGAGATTGGAATTATATTATTGATGACGTTGTTTTATATATTTTGTTGATCGTTATTACGAGTCTTGCTGCAACTGAATGTTAAGTTGATACAAACTATTCCTTCTTAAGTTACAGAGATTGGAATTATATTATTGATGACGTTGTTTCATATATTTTGTTGATCGTTATTACGAGTCTTGCTGCAACTGAATGTTAAGTTGATACAACTATTCCTTCTTGAGTTACAGAGATTGGAATTATATTATTGATGACGTTGTTTTATATATTTTGTTGATCGTTATTACGAGTCTTGCTGCAACTGAATGTTAAGTTGATACAACTATTCCTTCTTGAGTTACAGAGATTGGAATTATATTATTGATGACGTTGTTTTCATATATTTTGTTGATCGTTATTACGAGTCTTGCTGCAACTGAATGTTAAGTTGATACAACTATTCCTTCTTGAGTTACAGAGATTGGAATTATATTATTGATGACGTTGTTTTATATATTTTGTTGATCGTTATTACGAGTCTTGCTGCAACTGAATGTTAAGTTGATACAACTATTCCTTCTTAAGTTACAGAGATTGGAATTATATTATTGATGACGTTGTTTCATATATTTTGTTGATCGTTATTACGAGTCTTGCTGCAACTGAATGTTAAGTTGATACAACTATTCCTTCTTGAGTTACAGAGATTGGAATTATATTATTGCTGACGTTGTTTCATATATTTTGTAGATCGTTATTACGAGTCTTGCTGCAACTGAATGTTAAGTTGATACAACTATTCCTTCTTGAGTTACAGAGATTGGAATTATATTATTGATGACGTTGTTTCATATATTTTGTAGATCGTTATTACGAGTCTTGCTGCAACTGAATGTTAAGTTGATACAACTATTCCTTCTTAAGTTACAGAGATTGGAATTATATTATTGATGACGTTGTTTCATATATTTTGTAGAACGTTATTACGAGTCTTGCTGCAACTGAATGTTAAGTTGATACAAACTATTCCTTCTTGAGTTACAGAGATTGGAATTATATTATTGATGACGTTGTTTTATATATTTTGTTGATCGTTATTACGAGTCTTGCTGCAACTGAATGTTAAGTTGATACAACTATTCCTTCTTGAGTTACAGAGATTGGAATTATATTATTGATGACGTTGTTTCATATATTTTGTAGATCGTTATTACGAGTCTTGCTGCAACTGAATGTTAAGTTGATACAACTATTCCTTCTTAAGTTACAGAGATTGGAATTATATTATTGATGACGTTGTTTTCATATATTTTGTAGATCGTTATTACGAGTCTTGCTGCAACTGAATGTTAAGTTGATACAAACTATTCCTTCTTAAGTTACAGAGATTGGAATTATATTATTGATGACGTTGTTTCATATATTTTGTAGATCGTTATTACGAGTCTTGCTGCAACTGAATGTTAAGTTGATACAACTATTCCTTCTTGAGTTACAGAGATTGGAATTATATTATTGATGACGTTGTTTTATATATTTTGTTGATCGTTATTACGAGTCTTGCTGCAACTGAATGTTAAGTTGATACAACTATTCCTTCTTGAGTTACAGAGATTGGAATTATATTATTGATGACGTTGTTTTATATATTTTGTTGATCGTTATTACGAGTCTTGCTGCAACTGAATGTTAAGTTGATACAAACTATTCCTTCTTGAGTTACAGAGATTGGAATTATATTATTGATGACGTTGTTTTATATATTTTGTTGATCGTTATTACGAGTCTTGCTGCAACTGAATGTTAAGTTGATACAACTATTCCTTCTTAAGTTACAGAGATTGGAATTATATTATTGATGACGTTGTTTCATATATTTTGTTGATCGTTATTACGAGTCTTGCTGCAACTGAATGTTAAGTTGATACAACTATTCCTTCTTGAGTTACAGAGATTGGAATTATATTATTGCTGACGTTGTTTTATATATTTTGTTGAACGTTATTACGAGTCTTGCTGCAACTGAATGTTAAGTTGATACAACTATTCCTTCTTGAGTTACAGAGATTGGAATTATATTATTGATGACGTTGTTTTATATATTTTGTTGATCGTTATTACGAGTCTTGCTGCAACTGAATGTTAAGTTGATACAACTATTCCTTCTTAAGTTACAGAGATTGGAATTATATTATTGATGACGTTGTTTCATATATTTTGTAGATCGTTATTACGAGTCTTGCTGCAACTGAATGTTAAGTTGATACAACTATTCCTTCTTAAGTTACAGAGATTGGAATTATATTATTGATGACGTTGTTTCATATATTTTGTAGATCGTTATTACGAGTCTTGCTGCAACTGAATGTTAAGTTGATACAACTATTCCTTCTTAAGTTACAGAGATTGGAATTATATTATTGATGACGTTGTTTCATATATTTTGTAGATCGTTATTACGAGTCTTGCTGCAACTGAATGTTAAGTTGATACAACTATTCCTTCTTGAGTTACAGAGATTGGAATTATATTATTGATGACGTTGTTTTATATATTTTGTTGATCGTTATTACGAGTCTTGCTGCAACTGAATGTTAAGTTGATACAACTATTCCTTCTTGAGTTACAGAGATTGGAATTATATTATTGATGACGTTGTTTCATATATTTTGTTGATCGTTATTACGAGTCTTGCTGCAACTGAATGTTAAGTTGATACAACTATTCCTTCTTAAGTTACAGAGATTGGAATTATATTATTGATGACGTTGTTTCATATATTTTGTTGATCGTTATTACGAGTCTTGCTGCAACTGAATGTTAAGTCGATACAACTATTCCTTCTTGAGTTACAGAGATTGGAATTATATTATTGATGACGTTGTTTCATATATTTTGTTGATCGTTATTACGAGTCTTGCTGCAACTGAATGTTAAGTTGATACAACTATTCCTTCTTGAGTTACAGAGATTGGAATTATATTATTGATGACGTTGTTTCATATATTTTGTTGATCGTTATTACGAGTCTTGCTGCAACTGAATGTTAAGTTGATACAACTATTCCTTCTTAAGTTACAGAGATTGGAATTATATTATTGCTGACGTTGTTTTATATATTTTGTTGATCGTTATTACGAGTCTTGCTGCAACTGAATGTTAAGTCGATACAACTATTCCTTCTTGAGTTACAGAGATTGGAATTATATTATTGCTGACGTTGTTTTATATATTTTGTTGATCGTTATTACGAGTCTTGCTGCAACTGAATGTTAAGTCGATACAACTATTCCTTCTTGAGTTACAGAGATTGGAATTATATTATTGATGACGTTGTTTTATATATTTTGTAGATCGTTATTACGAGTCTTGCTGCAACTGAATGTTAAGTTGATATAACTATTCCTTCTTAAGTTACAGAGATTGGAATTATATTATTGCTGACGTTGTTTCATATATTTTGTAGATCGTTATTACGAGTCTTGCTGCAACTGAATGTTAAGTTGATACAACTATTCCTTCTTAAGTTACAGAGATTGGAATTATATTATTGATGACGTTGTTTCATATATTTTGTTGATCGTTATTACGAGTCTTCCTGCAACTGAATGTTAAGTCGATACAACTATTCCTTCTTGAGTTACAGAGATTGGAATTATATTATTGATGACGTTGTTTTATATATTTTGTTGATCGTTATTACGAGTCTTGCTGCAACTGAATGTTAAGTTGATACAACTATTCCTTCTTGAGTTACAGAGATTGGAATTATATTATTGATGACGTTGTTTCATATATTTTGTAGATCGTTATTACGAGTCTTGCTGCAACTGAATGTTAAGTTGATACAACTATTCCTTCTTAAGTTACAGAGATTGGAATTATATTATTGATGACGTTGTTTCATATATTTTGTAGATCGTTATTACGAGTCTTGCTGCAACTGAATGTTAAGTTGATACAACTATTCCTTCTTGAGTTACAGAGATTGGAATTATATTATTGCTGACGTTGTTTTATATATTTTGTTGAACGTTATTACGAGTCTTGCTGCAACTGAATGTTAAGTTGATACAACTATTCCTTCTTGAGTTACAGAGATTGGAATTATATTATTGATGACGTTGTTTTATATATTTTGTTGATCGTTATTACGAGTCTTGCTGCAACTGAATGTTAAGTTGATACAACTATTCCTTCTTGAGTTACAGAGATTGGAATTATATTATTGCTGACGTTGTTTCATATATTTTGTTGATCGTTATTACGAGTCTTCCTGCAACTGAATGTTAAGTTGATACAACTATTCCTTCTTGAGTTACAGAGATTGGAATTATATTATTGATGACGTTGTTTTATATATTTTGTTGATCGTTATTACGAGTCTTGCTGCAACTGAATGTTAAGTTGATACAACTATTCCTTCTTAAGTTACAGAGATTGGAATTATATTATTGATGACGTTGTTTCATATATTTTGTAGATCGTTATTACGAGTCTTGCTGCAACTGAATGTTAAGTTGATACAACTATTCCTTCTTGAGTTACAGAGATTGGAATTATATTATTGATGACGTTGTTTTATATATTTTGTTGATCGTTATTACGAGTCTTGCTGCAACTGAATGTTAAGTTGATACAACTATTCCTTCTTGAGTTACAGAGATTGGAATTATATTATTGATGACGTTGTTTTATATATTTTGTTGATCGTTATTACGAGTCTTGCTGCAACTGAATGTTAAGTTGATACAACTATTCCTTCTTAAGTTACAGAGATTGGAATTATATTATTGATGACGTTGTTTCATATATTTTGTTGATCGTTATTACGAGTCTTGCTGCAACTGAATGTTAAGTTGATACAACTATTCCTTCTTGAGTTACAGAGATTGGAATTATATTATTGCTGACGTTGTTTCATATATTTTGTTGATCGTTATTACGAGTCTTGCTGCAACTGAATGTTAAGTTGATACAACTATTCCTTCTTGAGTTACAGAGATTGGAATTATATTATTGCTGACGTTGTTTTATATATTTTGTTGAACGTTATTACGAGTCTTGCTGCAACTGAATGTTAAGTTGATACAACTATTCCTTCTTGAGTTACAGAGATTGGAATTATATTATTGATGACGTTGTTTTATATATTTTGTAGATCGTTATTACGAGTCTTGCTGCAACTGAATGTTAAGTTGATACAACTATTCCTTCTTGAGTTACAGAGATTGGAATTATATTATTGATGACGTTGTTTTATATATTTTGTTGATCGTTATTACGAGTCTTGCTGCAACTGAATGTTAAGTTGATACAACTATTCCTTCTTGAGTTACAGAGATTGGAATTATATTATTGATGACGTTGTTTTATATATTTTGTTGATCGTTATTACGAGTCTTGCTGCAACTGAATGTTAAGTTGATACAACTATTCCTTCTTGAGTTACAGAGATTGGAATTATATTATTGATGACGTTGTTTTATATATTTTGTTGATCGTTATTACGAGTCTTGCTGCAACTGAATGTTAAGTTGATACAACTATTCCTTCTTGAGTTACAGAGATTGGAATTATATTATTGATGACGTTGTTTTATATATTTTGTAGATCGTTATTACGAGTCTTGCTGCAACTGAATGTTAAGTTGATACAACTATTCCTTCTTGAGTTACAGAGATTGGAATTATATTATTGATGACGTTGTTTTTATATATTTTGTAGATCGTTATTACGAGTCTTGCTGCAACTGAATGTTAAGTTGATACAAGTATTCCTTCTTGAGTTACAGAGATTGGAATTATATTATTGCTGACGTTGTTTTATATATTTTGTTGATCGTTATTACGAGTCTTGCTGCAACTGAATGTTAAGTTGATACAACTATTCCTTCTTGAGTTACAGAGATTGGAATTATATTATTGCTGACGTTGTTTTATATATTTTGTTGATCGTTATTACGAGTCTTGCTGCAACTGAATGTTAAGTTGATACAACTATTCCTTCTTGAGTTACAGAGATTGGAATTATATTATTGCTGACGTTGTTTCATATATTTTGTTGATCGTTATTACGAGTCTTGCTGCTGCAACTGAATGTTAAGTTGATACAACTATTCCTTCTTGAGTTACAGAGATTGGAATTATATTATTGATGACGTTGTTTCATATATTTTGTTGATCGTTATTACGAGTCTTCCTGCAACTGAATGTTAAGTTGATACAAGTATTCCTTCTTAAGTTACAGAGATTGGAATTATATTATTGATGACGTTGTTTTATATATTTTGTAGATCGTTATTACGAGTCTTCCTGCAACTGAATGTTAAGTCGATACAACTATTCCTTCTTGAGTTACAGAGATTGGAATTATATTATTGATGACGTTGTTTCATATATTTTGTTGATCGTTATTACGAGTCTTCCTGCAACTGAATGTTAAGTCGATACAACTATTCCTTCTTGAGTTACAGAGATTGGAATTATATTATTGATGACGTTGTTTCATATATTTTGTTGATCGTTATTACGAGTCTTGCTGCAACTGAATGTTAAGTTGATACAAGTATTCCTTCTTGAGTTACAGAGATTGGAATTATATTATTGATGACGTTGTTTTATATATTTTGTTGATCGTTATTACGAGTCTTGCTGCAACTGAATGTTAAGTCGATACAACTATTCCTTCTTGAGTTACAGAGATTGGAATTATATTATTGATGACGTTGTTTCATATATTTTGTTGATCGTTATTACGAGTCTTCCTACAACTGAATGTTAAGTTGATACAACTATTCCTTCTTGAGTTACAGAGATTGGAATTATATTATTGATGACGTTGTTTTATATATTTTGTTGATCGTTATTACGAGTCTTGCTGCAACTGAATGTTAAGTTGATACAACTATTCCTTCTTGAGTTACAGAGATTGGAATTATATTATTGATGACGTTGTTTTATATATTTTGTTGATCGTTATTACGAGTCTTGCTGCAAACTGAATGTTAAGTTGATACAAGTATTCCTTCTTGAGTTACAGAGATTGGAATTATATTATTGATGACGTTGTTTTATATATTTTGTTGATCGTTATTACGAGTCTTGCTGCAACTGAATGTTAAGTTGATACAAGTATTCCTTCTTGAGTTACAGAGATTGGAATTATATTATTGATGACGTTGTTTTATATATTTTGTTGATCGTTATTACGAGTCTTGCTGCAACTGAATGTTAAGTCGATACAACTATTCCTTCTTGAGTTACAGAGATTGGAATTATATTATTGATGACGTTGTTTCATATATTTTGTTGATCGTTATTACGAGTCTTCCTACAACTGAATGTTAAGTTGATACAACTATTCCTTCTTGAGTTACAGAGATTGGAATTATATTATTGATGACGTTGTTTTATATATTTTGTTGATCGTTATTACGAGTCTTGCTGCAACTGAATGTTAAGTTGATACAACTATTCCTTCTTGAGTTACAGAGATTGGAATTATATTATTGATGACGTTGTTTTATATATTTTGTTGATCGTTATTACGAGTCTTGCTGCAACTGAATGTTAAAGTTGATACAACTATTCCTTCTTGAGTTACAGAGATTGGAATTATATTATTGATGACGTTTGTTTTATATATTTTGTTGATCGTTATTACGAGTCTTGCTGCAACTGAATGTTAAGTTGATACAACTATTCCTTCTTAAGTTACAGAGATTGGAATTATATTATTGATGACGTTGTTTTATATATTTTGTTGATCGTTATTACGAGTCTTGCTGCAACTGAATGTTAAGTTGATACAACTATTCCTTCTTGAGTTACAGAGATTGGAATTATATTATTGATGACGTTGTTTTATATATTTTGTAGATCGTTATTACGAGTCTTGCTGCAACTGAATGTTAAGTCGATACAACTATTACTTCTTGAGTTACAGAGATTGGAATTATATTATTGCTGACGTTGTTTCATATATTTTGTAGATCGTTATTACGAGTCTTGCTGCAACTGAATGTTAAGTTGATACAACTATTCCTTCTTAAGTTACAGAGATTGGAATTATATTATTGATGACGTTGTTTCATATATTTTGTTGATCGTTATTACGAGTCTTGCTGCAACTGAATGTTAAGTTGATACAACTATTCCTTCTTGAGTTACAGAGATTGGAATTATATTATTGATGACGTTGTTTTATATATTTTGTAGATCGTTATTACGAGTCTTGCTGCAACTGAATGTTAAGTCGATACAACTATTCCTTCTTGAGTTACAGAGATTGGAATTATATTATTGCTGACGTTGTTTCATATATTTTGTTGATCGTTAGTACGAGTCTTCCTGCAACTGAATGTTAAGTCGATACAACTATTCCTTCTTGAGTTACAGAGATTAGAATTATATTATTGCTGACGTTGTTTCATATATTTTGTACATCGTTATTACGAGTCTTGCTGCAACTGAATGTTAAGTTGATACAACTATTCCTTCTTAAGTTACAGAGATTGGAATTATATTATTGATGACGTTGTTTTTATATATTTTGTTGATCGTTATTACGAGTCTTGCTGCAACTGAATGTTAAGTCGATACAACTATTCCTTCTTGAGTTACAGAGATTGGAATTATATTATTGATGACGTTGTTTTATATATTTTGTTGATACGTTATTACGAGTCTTCCTGCAACTGAATGTTAAGTTGATACAACTATTCCTTCTTGAGTTACAGAGATTGGAATTATATTATTGCTGACGTTGTTTTATATATTTTGTTGATCGTTATTACGAGTCTTCCTGCAACTGAATGTTAAGTTGATACAACTATTCCTTCTTGAGTTACAGAGATTGGAATTATATTATTGCTGACGTTGTTTTATATATTTTGTTGATCGTTATTACGAGTCTTCCTGCAAACTGAATGTTAAGTTTGATACAACTATTCCTTCTTGAGTTACAGAGATTGGAATTATATTATTGCTGACGTTGTTTTATATATTTTGTAGATCGTTATTACGAGTCTTGCTGCAACTGAATGTTAAGTTGATACAACTATTCCTTCTTAAGTTACAGAGATTGGAATTATATTATTGATGACGTTGTTTCATATATTTTGTTGATCGTTATTACGAGTCTTCCTGCAACTGAATGTTAAGTTGATACAACTATTCCTTCTTAAGTTACAGAGATTGGAATTATATTATTGCTGACGTTGTTTTATATATTTTGTAGATCGTTATTACGTGTCTTGCTGCAACTGAATGTTAAGTTGATACAACTATTCCTTCTTAAGTTACAGAGATTGGAATTATATTATTGATGACGTTGTTTCATATATTTTGTTGATCGTTATTACGAGTCTTGCTGCAACTGAATGTTAAGTTGATACAACTATTCCTTCTTGAGTTACAGAGATTGGAATTATATTATTGCTGACGTTGTTTTATATATTTTGTTGATCGTTATTACGAGTCTTGCTGCAACTGAATGTTAAGTTGATACAACTATTCCTTCTTGAGTTACAGAGATTAGAATTATATTATTGCTGACGTTGTTTCATATATTTTGTTGATCGTTATTACGAGTCTTGCTGCAACTGAATGTTAAGTTGATACAACTATTCCTTCTTAAGTTACAGAGATTGGAATTATATTATTGATGACGTTGTTTCATATATTTTGTTGATCGTTATTACGAGTCTTCCTGCAACTGAATGTTAAGTCGATACAACTATTCCTTCTTAAGTTACAGAGATTGGAATTATATTATTGATGACGTTGTTTTATATATTTTGTTGATCGTTAGTACGAGTCTTGCTGCAACTGAATGTTAAGTTGATACAACTATTCCTTCTTGAGTTACAGAGATTGGAATTATATTATTGATGACGTTGTTTCATATATTTTGTTGATCGTTATTACGAGTCTTGCTGCAACTGAATGTTAAGTCGATACAACTATTCCTTCTTGAGTTACAGAGATTGGAATTATATTATTGATGACGTTGTTTCATATATTTTGTTGATCGTTAGTACGAGTCTTGCTGCAACTGAATGTTAAGTTGATACAACTATTCCTTCTTGAGTTACAGAGATTGGAATTATATTATTGCTGACGTTGTTTTATATATTTTGTAGATCGTTATTACGAGTCTTCCTGCAACTGAATGTTAAGTTGATACAACTATTCCTTCTTAAGTTACAGAGATTGGAATTATATTATTGATGACGTTGTTTTATATATTTTGTTGATCGTTATTACGAGTCTTGCTGCAACTGAATGTTAAGTCGATACAACTATTCCTTCTTAAGTTACAGAGATTGGAATTATATTATTGATGACGTTGTTTCATATATTTTGTTGATCGTTATTACGAGTCTTGCTGCAACTGAATGTTAAGTTGATACAACTATTCCTTCTTGAGTTACAGAGATTGGAATTATATTATTGCTGACGTTGTTTCATATATTTTGTTGATCGTTATTACGAGTCTTCCTGCAACTGAATGTTAAGTTGATACAACTATTCCTTCTTAAGTTACAGAGATTGGAATTATATTATTGATGACGTTGTTTTATATATTTTGTAGATCGTTATTACGAGTCTTGCTGCAACTGAATGTTAAGTTGATACAACTATTCCTTCTTAAGTTACAGAGATTGGAATTATATTATTGATGACGTTTCATATATTTTGTTGATCGTTATTACGAGTCTTGCTGCAACTGAATGTTAAGTTGATACAACTATTCCTTCTTAAGTTACAGAGATTGGAATTATATTATTGATGACGTTGTTTCATATATTTTGTTTGATTCGTTATTACGAGTCTTGCTGCAACTGAATGTTAAGTTGATACAAACTATTCCTTCTTGAGTTACAGAGATTGGAATTATATTATTGCTGACGTTGTTTTATATATTTTGTAGATCGTTATTACGAGTCTTGCTGCAACTGAATGTTAAGTCGATACAACTATTCCTTCTTGAGTTACAGAGATTGGAATTATATTATTGATGACGTTTGTTTTATATATTTTGTTGATCGTTATTACGAGTCTTGCTGCAACTGAAATGTTAAGTTGATACAACTATTCCTTCTTGAGTTACAGAGATTGGAATTATATTATTGATGACGTTTGTTTCATATATTTTGTAGATCGTTATTACGAGTCTTCCTGCAAGACTGAATGTTAAGTTGATACAACTATTCCTTCTTGGAGTTACAGAGATTGGAATTATATTATTGATGACGTTGTTTTAATATATTTTGTTGATCGTTTATTACGAGTCTTGCTGCAACTGAATGTTAAGTTGATACACAACTATTCCTTCTTGAGTTACAGAGATTGGAATTATATTATTGATGACGTTGTTTTATATATTTTGTTGATCGTTATTACGAGTCTTGCTGCAACTGAATGTTAAGTTGATACAACTATTCCTTCTTGAGTTACAGAGATTGGAATTATATTATTGATGACGTTGTTTTATATATTTTGTTGATCGTTATTACGAGTCTTGCTGCAACTGAATGTTAAGTTGATACAACTATTCCTTCTTAAGTTACAGAGATTGGAATTATATTATTGCTGACGTTGTTTCATATATTTTGTTGATCGTTATTACGAGTCTTGCTGCAACTGAATGTTAAGTTGATACAACTATTCCTTCTTAAGTTACAGAGATTGGAATTATATTATTGATGACGTTGTTTTATATATTTTGTTGATCGTTATTACGAGTCTTGCTGCAACTGAATGTTAAGTCGATACAACTATTCCTTCTTAAGTTACAGAGATTGGAATTATATTATTGATGACGTTGTTTTATATATTTTGTAGATCGTTATTACGAGTCTTGCTGCAACTGAATGTTAAGTTGATACAACTATTCCTTCTTGAGTTACAGAGATTGGAATTATATTATTGATGACGTTGTTTCATATATTTTGTTGATCGTTATTACGAGTCTTGCTGCAACTGAATGTTAAGTTGATACAACTATTCCTTCTTGAGTTACAGAGATTGGAATTATATTATTGCTGACGTTGTTTCATATATTTTGTTGATCGTTATTACGAGTCTTGCTGCAACTGAATGTTAAGTTGATACAACTATTCCTTCTTAAGTTACAGAGATTGGAATTATATTATTGATGACGTTGTTTCATATATTTTGTTGATCGTTATTACGAGTCTTGCTGCAACTGAATGTTAAGTCGATACAACTATTCCTTCTTGAGTTACAGAGATTGGAATTATATTATTGATGACGTTATTTCATATATTTTGTTGATCGTTATTACGAGTCTTGCTGCAACTGAATGTTAAGTTGATACAACTATTCCTTCTTGAGTTACAGAGATTGGAATTATATTATTGATGACGTTATTTCATATATTTTGTTGATCGTTATTACGAGTCTTCCTGCAACTGAATGTTAAGTTGATACAACTATTCCTTCTTAAGTTACAGAGATTGGAATTATATTATTGCTGACGTTGTTTCATATATTTTGTTGATCGTTATTACGAGTCTTCCTGCAACTGAATGTTAAGTTGATACAACTATTCCTTCTTGAGTTACAGAGATTGGAATTATATTATTGATGACGTTATTTCATATATTTTGTTGATCGTTATTACGAGTCTTGCTGCAACTGAATGTTAAGTTGATACAACTATTCCTTCTTGAGTTACAGAGATTGGAATTATATTATTGATGACGTTGTTTTATATATTTTGTTGATCGTTATTACGAGTCTTGCTGCAACTGAATGTTAAGTTGATACAACTATTCCTTCTTGAGTTACAGAGATTGGAATTATATTATTGATGACGTTGTTTCATATATTTTGTTGATCGTTATTACGAGTCTTCCTGCAACTGAATGTTAAGTTGATACAACTGTTCCTTCTTGAGTTACAGAGATTGGAATTATATTATTGATGACGTTGTTTTATATATTTTGTTGATCGTTATTACGAGTCTTGCTGCAACTGAATGTTAAGTCGATACAACTATTCCTTCTTGAGTTACAGAGATTGGAATTATATTATTGATGACGTTATTTCATATATTTTGTAGATCGTTATTACGAGTCTTGCTGCAACTGAATGTTAAGTTGATACAACTATTCCTTCTTAAGTTACAGAGATTGGAATTATATTATTGATGACGTTGTTTTATATATTTTGTTGATCGTTATTACGAGTCTTGCTGCAACTGAATGTTAAGTTGATACAACTATTCCTTCTTGAGTTACAGAGATTGGAATTATATTATTGATGACGTTATTTCATATATTTTGTTGATCGTTATTACGAGTCTTGCTGCAACTGAATGTTAAGTCGATACAACTATTCCTTCTTAAGTTACAGAGATTGGAATTATATTATTGATGACGTTGTTTCATATATTTTGTTGATCGTTATTACGAGTCTTCCTGCAACTGAATGTTAAGTCGATACAACTATTCCTTCTTAAGTTACAGAGATTGGAATTATATTATTGATGACGTTGTTTCATATATTTTGTTGATCGTTAGTACGAGTCTTGCTGCAACTGAATGTTAAGTCGATACAACTATTCCTTCTTAAGTTACAGAGATTGGAATTATATTATTGATGACGTTGTTTCATATATTTTGTTGATCGTTATTACGAGTCTTGCTGCAACTGAATGTTAAGTTGATACAACTATTCCTTCTTGAGTTACAGAGATTGGAATTATATTATTGATGACGTTGTTTCATATATTTTGTTGATCGTTATTACGAGTCTTGCTGCAACTGAATGTTAAGTTGATACAACTATTCCTTCTTGAGTGACAGAGATTGGAATTATATTATTGATGACGTTGTTTTTTATATATTTTGTAGATCGTTATTACGAGTCTTGCTGCAACTGAATGTTAAGTTGATACAACTATTCCTTCTTGAGTTACAGAGATTGAATTATATTATTGATGACGTTGTTTTATATATTTTGTTGATCGTTATTACGAGTCTTCCTGCAACTGAATGTTAAGTTGATACAACTATTCCTTCTTGAGTTACAGAGATTGGAATTATATTATTGATGACGTTGTTTCATATATTTTGTTGATCGTTATTACGAGTCTTGCTGCAACTGAATGTTAAGTTGATACAACTATTCCTTCTTGAGTTTACAGAGATTGGAATTATATTATTGATGACGTTGTTTCATATATTTTTGTTGATCGTTATTACGAGTCTTGCTGCAACTGAATGTTAAGTTGATACAACTATTCCTTCTTGAGTTACAGAGATTGGAATTATATTATTGATGACGTTGTTTCATATATTTTGTTGATCGTTATTACGAGTCTTGCTGCAACTGAATGTTAAGTTGATACAACTATTTCTTCTTGAGTTACAGAGATTGGAATTATATTATTGATGACGTTGTTTTATATATTTTGTTGATCGTTATTACGAGTCTTCCTGCAACTGAATGTTAAGTTGATACAACTATTCCTTCTTGAGTTACAGAGATTGGAATTATATTATTGATGACGTTGTTTCATATATTTTGTTGATCGTTATTACGAGTCTTGCTGCAACTGAATGTTAAGTTGATACAACTATTCCTTCTTGAGTTACAGAGATTGGAATTATATTATTGATGACGTTGTTTCATATATTTTGTTGATCGTTATTACGAGTCTTGCTGCAACTGAATGTTAAGTTGATACAACTATTCCTTCTTAAGTTACAGAGATTGGAATTATATTATTGATGACGTTGTTTTATATATTTTGTAGATCGTTATTACGAGTCTTGCTGCAACTGAATGTTAAGTTGATACAACTATTCCTTCTTGAGTTACAGAGATTGGAATTATATTATTGATGACGTTGTTTCATATATTTTGTAGATCGTTATTACGAGTCTTGCTGCAACTGAATGTTAAGTTGATACAACTATTCCTTCTTGAGTTACAGAGATTGGAATTATATTATTGATGACGTTGTTTCATATATTTTGTTGATCGTTATTACGAGTCTTCCTGCAACTGAATGTTAAGTTGATACAACTATTCCTTCTTGAGTTACAGAGATTGGAATTATATTATTGATGACGTTGTTTCATATATTTTGTTGATCGTTATTACGAGTCTTGCTGCAACTGGAATGTTAAGTTGATACAACTATTCCTTCTTGAGTTACAGAGATTGGAATTATATTATTGATGACGTTGTTTCATATATTTTGTTGATCGTTATTACGAGTCTTCCTGCAACTGAATGTTAAGTTGATACAACTATTCCTTCTTGAGTTACAGAGATTGGAATTATATTATTGATGACGTTGTTTCATATATTTTGTTGATCGTATTACGAGTCTTGCTGCAACTGAATGTTAAGTTGATACAACTATTCCTTCTTGAGTTACAGAGATTGGAATTATATTATTGATGACGTTGTTTTATATATTTTGTTGATCGTTATTACGAGTCTTCCTGCAACTGAATGTTAAGTTGATACAACTATTCCTTCTTGAGTTACAGAGATTGGAATTATATTATTGATGACGTTGTTTTATATATTTTGTAGATCGTTATTACGAGTCTTGCTGCAACTGAATGTTAAGTTGATACAACTATTCCTTCTTAAGTTACAGAGATTGGAATTATATTATTGCTGACGTTGTTTCATATATTTTGTTGATCGTTATTACGAGTCTTGCTGCAACTGAATGTTAAGTTGATACAACTATTCCTTCTTGAGTTACAGAGATTGGAATTATATTATTGATGACGTTGTTTTATATATTTTGTTGATCGTTATTACGAGTCTTGCTGCAACTGAATGTTAAGTCGATACAACTATTCCTTCTTGAGTTACAGAGATTGGAATTATATTATTGATGACGTTGTTTTATATATTTTGTTGATCGTTATTACGAGTCTTGCTGCAACTGAATGTTAAGTTGATACAACTATTCCTTCTTAAGTTACAGAGATTGGAATTATATTATTGCTGACGTTGTTTTATATATTTTGTTGATCGTTATTACGAGTCTTCCTGCAACTGAATGTTAAGTTGATACAACTATTCCTTCTTGAGTTACAGAGATTGGAATTATATTATTGCTGACGTTGTTTTATATATTTTGTTGATCGTTATTACGAGTCTTCCTGCAACTGAATGTTAAGTCGATACAACTATTCCTTCTTGAGTTACAGAGATTGGAATTATATTATTGCTGACGTCAGCATAATTTTCAAATTACGTTAAAAGTCACTTTGTAAACACAATTCGACGTACACAGCTTGGTTTAGCTTTAGAAGTGATGTGTAATCCTATCTGATGTACAATTTGAAGATGCTGGTTAAAACTACACTTTATATTATGGGCATTCGTTTTTTGGCCGCCATATTGGTGAACCTAATGCAGCCAAATCAGGTACATTTATAGACCAAAACTCAGACAAACAAACCAAAATTGAATCTCAAGGTATTCCTAAATTAATTAATAAATTGTTGGGAATGCAAGAATAAACAAGAACAATTATAGACTTAGACAAACATACGTACTGACGTCATTACCGCACTCGCCAGCGGAGATGAGACCCTGGGTACGAGGTTGAGGCTGCAACTGTCAAACTGATCCAGCACTGTTTGATTTATGTTTATTTTACTTAATGTCGCTAAATTTTAAATAAGTTACCCTGGTCCCTGAGGATGCTTCTGAAATAGAATTTCGGCAGTGTATAGCGTACAGTACTATATATCATATATGTCACATGCAAATGTTAAACCATTTCAAATTGAACGTACCTTTGTTGCTCGGAGCAAACATGTACACCATCCGCTTTCAAAGCCTTTGCAGCAGGAACAGCAAAGATACTAAATAGCAACCAAACGATGGTGGCAACTAGAATAACAGCGCTAGGTGACTCCATTCAGATTGAAGTGGTGAATTTCAACGTGTTTATCAATAAGCGTCTAAATTTCTTGATTGGTAATTTGCGCAGAACAAGCTTAAACAAGTCGTCTCGGTTATCAAAGATTGCGACAATTTAGACCACTCTCCTCAAAGCTTAGTATTGCTGGTGAAGTGAATGTATCTGGAGAGAGATTAATGTTCTCTCTTTAAAAGCACTACGGAAAGTAGTAATATTATTTCGCAGCACTCTACTTTTTTACTACTTTTAAAATACTCGGCCTCATCAACTTCAAAATTTGAACTCTTACTCCCTATTCTTAATGCTAATATTAGCTCAGTAGCACTTTCCTTATTCTGAACTATTGACTAATCCTTGTAATATCTTCGGTCAGCTCACGGTGTACCGGAACACAGAATATTGCATCATTGAAATGATGGGTTTAGAATTAGGGTTAGTATTTCTTCATTTCAGAGTTAGGAGTAGAGTTTTATGTGGGTTATGGTTGAGTTTTATGGCTTCTGAATCCTGAAAAATAACTTTGATGAGGCGTATGACGTAGTCTGTGTCCATTGTTCACCTTCAAATAATCTTTCGTTAATACACAGATCAGATCAATAAGCTACTCGGTTTATTAAAAAGAACCCGTGTCCCCTGATTACAGACACATGCACTCTAACCATTGAGCTACTGGAATTCAAATGACAGAGCAAGGTTAATTACGGTATTTATTATATTCTGGTTTGCCATCTCAGTTCTAGTGGCTTAATTGTTAGAGTGTCTGAGCAGTGTTTCCACTTCGCAGGACATTTCCTGATTTTAAGAAATCGTGACTTGAAAAGGAAATTTTCTGGATGAGTTAGAACTAAGGGCATCGAGAAATTTTAAAATAATTGAGGTGGAATGTGTAAATATTTGATATCTTAGATACATGGAGCTAAAATAGGCAGGCATCGTCAGTTAATATAATAATTTTTATGTTACCATATTTGACTATTTCATCTTTTTTGGTAATTTCGTTACATATTTTCTAATTTTCACACAGCCTGCGAGCAGGCTCATTTGATAATTTGACCCGATAATTGGGAAAATATATCATGTGATAATGTCATAAAAAGATCAGGAAATATCAGGAAATTTCAGACAACAAAATAAATCTGGATTTCGGTTGTGGAAGCATACTGTCTGAGTAACATTAAGAAGGTTGCGGATTTGAGTCCTGTCTGGTGCTCAGAGTTTTTCTGAGTATTGACAACTCATCACAGCTTGCACAGCAAAAGGTTTTTCTATAAGACCTAAACAGCGTTAAAATATTACTAAACCAAAAATTCACAGTTGTTAGTTTCGATACTTTTTAAAGAATTATTAATCCAGCTTGATTTCTGTGTTCGTCATGTTCGTCATCGTCATGTTCGTCGTTTTATACGTCGAGAGAATGTAATTATTGCGTGTATTTGTATTTTTTTTTTTGTATTTGAGAAGAACCCCAGTTAGCTAACGCTAGTTTACACGAGGTCTAAGATATAGAATTACACATTAAAAAGAATACATTATGATATATCAAAATAATAAAATCTATAAAAATCTAAATATCAATAAAGTACATTATAATAGTCAATTATATAAACCAGTCTAGCTGTTTAAGAACAGCAGATTTGAACAAGAATTTCGAAGATATAAGCTTAATAGCACCATCTAAATTGTTCCAAAGTTCAATAGCTCTAGTTCGAAAAGCCCTTGCCAAAAATGTTTTCTTATATAACATAGGTTTTTCTAATAACATATTATCACTGCGACACCTTGACGAGAATCTTGTATAATGTTCATGCATAATTTCAAGTGGTTTAAGATTCCTGTAAATTGAATTGGGCGTATAAATAGCGAATTAAAGCGATTTCGGCCCGTTTTATTACTTGGGGGGTAGCACCAAGTCTTAAAACGGGCTGCACTTCTGTATTTTTATTTTTCTGGTCAACAAAATGCAACTAATTCCCATCTATCAAACTGACGTGATCTCATTTCGTTGTTCTTTATTCTCATGACGTCATGACTGTTTCAGTGTTTATTCTCATGACGTCATGACTGTTTCAGTGATGAAAACGAGCGCTGACCTTATATTCATCCACGCTTCTCATTGATCAACTTCAAGACTCTAGCAAATTTGTGATAAGATTGATAAGGAATGTGGCTGGCAAGTATATTAATAATAAACATGCTCACACTACTTACAATCGCAGACACCGATAGCGGTAGACCTACACTAAAAGTAAAAGATGAGCGATTTCGAAACAGGTTGTTCCGCGGTCTCCATTATTATCGTACGCTGATGTGTACTCGATCAAATCTATGTTTACATGTTTTATTGAATCGATCGAACTGTTTAAATGTGCTACTAAATTGTACTGAAATATGTTGCTCAATTGCTGTAAATGGAAGAATGAAGAACATTGATGAAGTGATAAATGAAGTGACAGGCACTATAAAACATGCTGATGCTGTTGTGATATATTATACCGACGCGGCAATGTTATTTTTTCTAATATCTGTTCGATTGAAGGTCTTCGTGTGTCAAAATTTATATAAAAACAACGGCAAGGTATACGAAACATATCTGTTACGAAATTACATCGGTTTAATGGACATAAGAGCATTAAATCATCGGGTAAACAACGAATAGATCTTGAAGCCATGTCCTTTGATTTTAGAGACGAGTCTCGCTTTAATCGCTAATACGCATTTTCTCATATAACATCTGATCTTCACATTTTAAGTAGACGAAACCTACAGCGGTCGATTCGCCAGATTCAAGTGATCATTTCGATATAGAATTGATTTAAATCGGACAAAAACACAATATTTCATGATTAATATTACAGAGTTTCACGGGATAAATGTCAACACAGTAGACAGACGCGAGATCAAAGACGAGGAGGACTGGGTCGAGGACGCCGTCGTGTTGTGAACGAAACATGATTTAGAAAAGGGAAGACGATTTCGATTCCATCTCGCTAGTTGATCAGTGGTTATGAATAATTTTTTTTGAAAACAGATGAATAACTGGATGTTTTCGAACAGTAAAGGAATGATCCTCGTCTTGATCGCTCATGCTTGATTGCTTGTATCGTTCAAACGTCGTATTTAATAGGAGCAGACATGGTGACTTACTGACTTCATATTGTTCTTAATTTATCTATATAATGTGGTTAAATAAAAATGTTTTGGGGGCTATAGTTATTATGCTATCGTCATGATGTCGTGATACTTTTGCACTGTAGTTTTTTAAATATAGTTGAGCGAAACATGGCGGTTGGTGGTCTTCAGGCTGTCCGTGATGCTTTAACCTTTGCATATGCAGAAAATGTGATCGACGACGTAGAATTTGTCTTACTCTACGATTACAACTGGTCTAAACCGCTTTTTCCGCATTGGAAATTTGAAGAGTTTGATCTAGAAACTTGGGACGACGTGGAGTGTCGCACGGAGTTACGCTTTGAAAAAACGGATTTGCAATCGTTGATGAGATGTTTACAAATCCCGGAGAAAGTTGTCTGTCAGCAAGGATTGTTTTGAGGAGATTGGCTAATTACCCGTATGGCACATCGGTTCGGGCGAAATCCGTCAGAGTTAGTTGTGTCTTATTTTCAACGAAGTAATGGACATCATCTACGAGAGCCTTTTCTTTCCCCGGATCAACTTCACAACTATGCCCTGGCGGTACATCAACGTGGTGCTCCTCTACAGAATTGTTTTGGGTTTGTGGATGGGACTGTGTGCAAGATAGCTAGACCAAAGTACAACCAGAGAGTGATGTATAATGGCCATGCCATTAAGTACATGCCATTAAGTTCCAAAGTATTGTTTTGCCGAACGGCCTTATTGCTTATGAAGGTAAACGACACGACAGTACCATGTTGTATGAGTCAGGTGTGCTGCCCAATTTAGGACGTGTTGCTCTTTACAACAACGAGCCACTCTGTGTTTATGGTGACCCCCCTTCAAGGACAGACAACTTACCCCACAAATGCAAGCATTCAACAGAGGGATGAGTGAGGTCAGGGTTGCAGTGGAGTGGATGTTTGGAAACATCACCAAATTTTTTCAGTTTTGTTGACTTTAAAAGACAAATGAAAATCAATCTAAGTGCAGTTGGTAAGATGTATTTTATTTGTGCCTTGCTTGAGAATGCTCGTACCTGCCTTTATGGCAACATTGTTTCAACTTCTTTTGCACTTCCACCACCTTCTTTAGTTGAATATTTCTGGTAAAAAAACTATTTAGTATAAAACTATTTTCATAAATTAAAATGTGTCTTATTTAATTGTAAGAACGTATCTTGTATATAAAAGTGATTGATGTATATTGTACAGAAATTGTTTGTTACATTATTAAATAAATAAATAAATTGATTTAACTCATCTAATACACAATTGTATGAACAGAATTCAATTGTATATAACAATATAACATTAAATAAATTAATTATATAATGTACACATTTTAAATTGAGAACATGTTATTGAAATATTATAATTATTTTACTTGTCCATGTTTTTGAATAAGTTGGCCAACATTTGAGTTTGTTGTTGTTGTTGTTGCATTATTGCCATCATTTGCTGTTGTAACATGGAAAACTGTTGGTTTTGCTGTTGCTGTTGTTGCTGCATTTGGGACTTAATCTGCTCCGTATTCTGAACTTGTGTGGCCTGCAGTTGCTGTAAAAGTGCAGCACGCTCCTCTCTTTCACTTTCTCTGTCTTCTTTCTTTTCCTTCAATTCTTCTTCCCTCCGCTTCTTGTCCATTGCACTCTTTTCCCTCAACCACTCAAATGTATCACATGAACTCCTCTTTCTTTCACTTTTCACATTTTCTTGTCCTTCCAGTGCTCTCTTTTTTGTCTCTCCATACCTCTCCATTGCTCTATTCCTCATTTCAAGTGCTTGTTCCTTCTCCCTCTCACCACTCTGCTTCTTTATTTCATTTTCTTCCTCCACTCTTCTCTCAGTTTCCTCACTCATTTCTATCAGCTCTTCCAGCAACCTCTCTTTCTCTGTCAGATCCTCTCCCCCTCCACCAGTTTCTTTCTCCTGTTTGGCCATTTTCACTTTGTATTTTCGTGCCAACATCCCGAAGTGGTCTCTTATTGACCGTCCAGTGATATCCACAGCAGGTATGTTGGGTTTTAAACGGTTGGCAACAGCCAGCCATCCACTTCCTCGTTCCCTTGTCTTCAGCTTGTGCTGCAAGACCCCTTCTGCAGCCACCTCCTTCAGCATTAGGAGATCCCTCTGCTCTGTCCAAACTACTAGAGACCTAAAATGGTGTTTAATTTATATAGCTATTCAATAGATTCGTACAAGGTAATTTTTAATATTGTTTTTATACTTTGAATTCACAATTATTTATTTAACAAATATATTGACAAGAGATAGATATTCTAGATAGGTGAGGGTTATACATCCTGTTACAATATACAAACTAAAAAGCCCTATTGATTATATGTATACAGTAAGTAGGTCTTTTTTACTACCACCATACATGCACTCGCAAAAAAATCATTTTAATATCATTTATTATCATTTATTGCATAAATCACTTGAATACACTTTGTTGTTTTGCTTACTTCTTATTCGAGTCGTTTCTCCGTTTTTCTCCATTTACCTTTGGGTTCTTTAGAGCTACTGTACATGAAATATAAATAAAAACACTGACATGTAGTGAGTTGTTTACGTTCACGATATATATTTTGATGTTTTGAATTGAACCTGGCTTGTAAAACGATGTATTTTCTGAATAAAGGGTGTAATATTTATTTATACTAAAGCGACTAATCCTATGAAAAATACACAATATTTAAAATTAGTTATGAGGAACTATTTTGAAAAGGTCTTAAAAACCATTGAAAACCTTAACCTAATTAAGCCGCTATTTAAATTAAGCCGCTATTTACTTCGGACAAAGTTATGTAAACAATGAAACAAAACATTTAGAATTTAACTGGAGTTAATAATCACAATAGTATTTGCACTCGCAAACAAGTTATTTAAATAAACTTACCTTTTTTCTGGGAAAAAACAAGCAAAAACAGTGGCGTCTTTGCGAGGACGTCAAAATTAGATTTTCACGTCGTGAAATCAACAAAGACCACAGAATAGGAAATGAACAGAAGGGCCACTCGCGTCGGAACCTTTGATGTTTTTGTCCTCGCGCATGTCGTCTCGCGCATCTCGGCCGCCATCTTCCTAGCCAGTAAAACTCCAGCCAGTTCAACAGTAAACAATAGAGCGAAAACCGAGGTTGGATGATTGGAACGGCTATATCTCAAAATTTTGATCGATGATTTTCAAACCACTGCTTGAATATCCAAAAGAGAGGTAAGTTTATCTATTTTATTTTGTTAGAAAGTAAATTAACACATTTTAAAAGCGTAATTTTATGATTTTATGCGGCACAATTTTTGTCGCTTTTCTCAATTTCCTTGCACGCTCACTCTCAGGGCAAGTTTTTTGTTTGATAAAATCTATTCAAGGTCTAGCAATCATAATTTTTCTTTCCTAAGTAAGCTAGGCTAAGGTAATTAGTGATATAAATGTTATGTAAACCACGGATTTTACGTTGTTCTTTACTTACAAATGTTCAATATATTTACTGTCTTTTTTTGCATATGAAAAGTAGCGATTCGCAAACTTCAAACTGTATAAATGAATGCTCAATCGTAAAAATAACTTTTGCAGGAAAACAAGAGGGAATTCAGGACAACTTTGGCACGTAACAGGAATACTGTGGCAATTTCCTCAGGATATTTTTAGGCACTCTTGGTTTATATGGAGAAGTTTGCTATGAAGGCATCTTCAAGTTGTTAATGTACTCCAAGTAAAGTGTTGCTGAAGCATGGAGCCATCCAAAACTTTTGAAGTAGCACAGTAACTTTCTGTAATCATCCAGGTTGTCTGACACCAGAGGCAGAGTATTATTATTATAAGCATTTATTTAAACACAATAAAAAAGGTTACAGCGTAACTGATGTGGTTGTGCATATATACATATAAATCATCTTGTATAATAATCATTATCATTACAAGAACCAATGTTAACCTATTGTTAAATAATTGTACTAAAAATATGTTACAACTGTAACTTTTTAATTTCTCGCTTAAAAATGTTAATGTTGTCAATGGCTCTTGTGTTATTGTCCAAAGAATTCCATAAAAAAGCTGATTGATAAGTAATAGACCTCTTTAAGTCAGGCGCGGATTTAGAAGTTAGTCGCATAAATTAGATTTAGAATTTGCAATTCAAAATACCTGTGAATAACAATCCTATTGGATAGATTTTTGTTCTGAATTATTCTTAAGAAAAGCATAACCAATAGGGTTGTTCATGAAGTGTCTAATTTATGCGACTAACTTCTAAATCCGCGCCTGTAAGTAGTCTGATCTAGGCTTGGGTAATATACTAATGTCAGTTTTCTTCTTAAGTTGTAGTTACTGTTAAATTTAATAAATAAAGATTGTAATGCAGTGGTGTAACAGTCTCTGCAAATACATATCCTTGATTGTATACCACTTCGTTTTATTTAGGACGAATTATGTTGGTGTATGCCACTCTAAACCATATATAGATTTGGCAGCCCTTTACATGAATCCTCTCTAAGCTCGTCAAATAAGGTTTTCCCGCATGAACCCCATATGCCAAGGCCATAGGTAATTGATGGTAATATTACCTTGAAGTAGAAGTCTGCCTTAGCATTGGTAGGTAAGAAATAAAGAGATCTTAGAAGATTAAGTTTTTGCGAGAAAGACCTAATCAAATCGGTAACATGCACGTTCCACTTCAGCCTATGGTCAATTTCCATACCAAGACATCTGGATGACTCAACATGTTTGACATAGCTACTCCCTAATTTAATTCCTTGTAATAGGGCCAATAAAGGTATCTTGTCTTAATAGTACAAACTCAGTTTTCACGGAATGTGGAGTTAGAAGATTTTGGGTGCACCAGTCTTGTAATTTACACAAGACTTTATAATTGAGGTCGGTGAGTCAGTGCTTCCACTTGCAAGGAAATTTCCTTGCAGAAGGAAATTTTGGCCTTTGCAAGGAAAAATGCAAGGAAATAAAATTTACAAGGAAATGACAAGGAAATTTGATCTAAAACAAGGAAATTGAAAGGAAATTTGGAGATTCTTATAAAAAAAACACTTATCCTACGATTGAGACGTATATTCATTGAAAGCCCGTTTCAGCTGAATGAGAGGTAGCCTGAGACATAGTTAATATAACCCCTGAGACTAGTACAGACGCCCCTAAGGGGAAGGTTCTTCGAAGTCCTTTCCCGGATTATGGATGATTTTTGAGCCTCAAATTCATCTTCGTCGGTAGAATCCAATCAACTGAGAAAGAAATTTGTTGACGAATTGTTTGAAAAGCATAATTGAAACTGAGTAACTCATGAGTCATGACTGCATTTAGACGTGATATAAAAGTGATTTAATGGTGTTAAATTTAATATTATTTTTACAAATGTTCACTTTTAGAGTTTCAGTTAAGCGAAGAAAAATCGGCTCAATTTCCATATAAATGTAGCCAAATACGCGGTATATAATCCTAGCCCTAATCCAAAGATAATTTTAATTAACAATTATTCACAGAAGTGGAGGTGAATAAATTCACCAACACTGAGGTGAATAATTGTTTTAGTATAAATACACAGGTGATCATTTTGGAATAGCATTTTCTTTAAAATTGGTTATTTCGATCCTCATCTGTCACACTGACAAATCGGTCAAGCTAGTTTGGATTACCAATCAGCGTGCGTGATTATCTATAATCACCTGTGTATTGTCATGCCGGCCCAGTAATGACAGCCGATTTTTGTAAATACGGCCTGGGGTTAGGGTCACATTGAGGTGGAAGACGGGTGTTAGGGTTAGGAAGACACTGAATACGGGGGGTTAGGAATACACTTAAGGCGGCGGGTTCTATTTTAATTATTATCATCAAATAGGCCAAAAGGAACGCGAACAGTATAGGAAATTTGGCTATTTTGAGAGATATCTGCAAGGAAATTACAAGGAAATTTGGTGATTTTTGCAAGGAAATTTACTCAAAAAAAAGGAAATTTAAGGAACGTAAAAGGAAATTTCACTTGCAACTTGTGGAAGCACTGTCGGTGACCACTGAGTCTGGATCCTTGCCAGTTACATATATTATAGTGTCGTCAGCATACATGTGAATGTATGTAGGTTGTCTCCTGAAAAATAATATTGCTTCAAACTGACAATAGTGTGTTGCTTTGACTGGATTAATACACTGAGATAACATTGGGAAAAGTCCTGGATGCGATTCATGAGAATGTTTCCTGTTTGAGTAGTTAACAGCTGAACAAAACATCCACCTTGCCCTTTTATTTCATTTTCAGGATCAACCATTTTTGTATTTTAGATGGTTTTTAGAAGCAGCAAAAACACACCATCTTGGAAACCAGCTTTTCTATACAAAATTTCTATATTCACACATTGTTGTTGGCATGAATAAGTTTGGGATTGGTTGGGGTAATTTATTATCCCTTTAGAACAGCTTCAGCTAAGCAATTTATTATTTTTGAGCTTTTCACTATTTTTTTGCACTTTTTCAGTTCTCTTGCTTGTTTTTGGGCAAGTATTTTAACACAAGATAAAGGGTTCCACCATATCTCATGAAACTCTATCACATCTCATGATTCCTGTCATGCATGGAGATAAATGGCTAAAACTACAGAGCCAGGGTACATGTACATTAAGTTTCTGTGAAAGTGCAGCAACCCTTTACAAATTTATTTAAAAAAAAACAGTTTGGGTATATTGAAGACCTTTGCACATAATACATCACAGGTAAGAGCAAAAGCTTTAAATATTATGATACTATTTGAAAATATGCAAGCATGTAGATTCATTGATATTTCTTTCAAATTTATCTTTGTTTCCTTTACAGTATTTTCTTAGTACATTAGCAACTTATTACAATATTAATAAGTGTTAATCATTAATAAAATAAGTAAATACAGGTACCAATTTAGAAATTTATATAAATCTATATTATTATCACAAAATATATGCTATTGCCTTGGGTACAAATAATATACAAATGATATAAATATTATATAGTACAAAATAATGATATACAACAATAATCAAAACATTCAATGTCTTCCAGTTTTATAAACATCCAGAATTAATGTAAACTGAAGCTCGAACTGAAGGATCAGAAACATTTGGCTCTACACAAACAAAGTGGTTCTAATCTTGCTTGCCATTTCTGTAACTGGACTGAATAGGCATAAAAACAGCTTTGGAATCAACAGTCAATGATACATGTATTATCAAAAGTGTAGCTTTTCAGTTAACAAGTTAAAAGATGCTACTGATGCCCAATAACGACCAGTTCTAACACAGCCGGATAATTTCTAAAGTAACAACAAAAAATAAAATAATACAAAGCCAATTATTTAATATTTGCACGCAACATGCCGCCGACAAGGTTTATGTTTTATTTCCAAGAGTGACTTGAGCCAGAAGTCTGATACAGAGATATAAAACTCTGTATGAATAATAAAATCAACACACAGAACCATGAAGTTTTTAAACAAAAATATTATCGCAAAAATAACAAATTAAATGTGCTCCCGTCGGCAAGCTAGCCGCTCGCGCATAGATGGCTGCAATGTATTAGCTAAATACCTCGATAAGTTTTTTCTTTTAGATATTCTAACCAAAAGTAATATTAGTGCTTACCATTTCTTTATAGTCAGTGGTCGTGGAATGAAAATCGGGCAGTTCTTTCTCGAGTTATAGCCATTTTATTGTCTCAACTCCGTATTTCTCCATATTGTTTACTATTGAACTGGCTGCGGTTTTACTGGCTAGGAAGATGGCGGACCTAACGCATGCGCACTAAAAAAACGAGGACACGTCGTACCCCCGAGTGGCCCTTCTGTTCATTTCCTATTCTGTGACAAAGACGACGTCGCAATACAAACCGGAAGTGAAATTTACTCGGGTCCAAGCCATACCGCGTGATCTCACGTCGTCTTTGATCTCGCGTTGTCGATCTAAATTAACAAGACGCCCGCTAGGCGTTAACTCGGGCTACTTGAGGTTGTGGCTTGTTGAAAGACATATATTGTAGGCAAATTCAGTGATTTGAATTCAATATACACAAATCTATAGTTGTAGGTACAATGGTACATGTAATGATACAGCTGTCAGTGCAGGGGTGGTTAAATTTTCCATCATTACAAACCCATAACATAGTGTTGGCCAATGGCTTTGATTATATGAAGGTGAGTTGGCTCAGTATCCAAGCTGGCTTACTGAGAAGTCTACTCTGCCCCACCAAATGAGCCATCATGTTTGCTGACCTAATCCAGTTCTAGTCAACAGGGTCAGCCTGGCAAGCGAGCCGGCCTGTGCTCATGTAATAAGAATTCATATGGTCAGTCCGGCAAACAGGTTCAGTTTGAGCAAGCATTAAATCAGTTAATCTTTTTCTCAGTGTATAAGGCATGGCAGTAAATCAAACCATGCATTTAGCTGGCAGTAGCAAGGTCAAACAACAACAAACTCTTTACTCCTTGATCTTGATAGTTGGTATGGGTGTCAGAGATTTATATACTGTGTGTTCATTTGTAAGCATTTGTGTATAATAATACATGTATGAACAATCGATACAAACTTACTGATAACCCAGAACATTTTCGAGCCCCATTTAAGCTTACTGGTACAATATCAAGTGAAACAGGGTAATTAATTCGATATATAGCAACATTGCATACTTTAATAATAGTACTTCTACTTGGTATAATATGAAACAATAAACTGTAGCATCGACTTTATTTTGTATAATTACATAACAATAAACAATACAGGCAACAAAGCTTATAAAAATATTACAGTTACCTCAGAACAGTTAACATATTTCCATACAGCATTCATATGCAAGCATTCATATGTTGAGTCTCATATTAAATTATTAAACATTTAGTAGACAAAAAGTGTATGGAAACATATAATGATCGAGTACAGGTTCTCGAAATCGTAGACCAACCCGTTTCAAAAGCGATCTGGATTGTGAGCGTATATAAGATCAAGATACTTGCCAGCCACATCAAAGATTTTCAGTGAAGAGCACTCGAAGAAAGGTGTCAGATCAGATGAGTAAATAAATCAGAATATACGCAGTGTTTTCAGTTTCGCAAAGATGGAAAGCCTGGGTAAGAGGTTGATCGGGATGATGCAATAATTAGCCTCCCTAAAAACGACTGCGGGGGGCAAAATTGTTTTGGGGATAACTACACTGCGCATGTGTAGTAATCCCACATTCATAGTCTCGCTCACTAGTCTACTAATTTAGTCAACAATGATGCAATAATTGCCATTTCGCGACATTGCCAAAAAAAATAAAATAAACAGAGCCCTTTCTAAGACTCGGCTCTCCCCCCAGGGGGGGAGACCCGAGTAATAATATGTTTGTCCTGTGGCTGTTCTTTCCGTCTTCATGATTGATCTCTCATCTGTGTTTCTCTCATCTTGGAGAGAATCTTTGCAATGGTTTGCAGGTTTACAGGTCTCGGTAAACTTTTCTAACAGCGATTCATTGGCAATAAAACGAAAGTCCGAACTCGCTTCATATTCGCTTGCATGCCTTGCCCCCAAATCAGTAGCCCAAGTGAACGCCTGAGCAGGCGTCTTGTTGTCAATGAATCGCAGTCTGAAAAGCATTTACGAGACCTGTAAACCCGCAAATTAATACAAAGATTCTCTCCAAGATAACTGGATGACTGAGAGAAACACAGATAGAACTCGCAGAACCGTGGACGAAACGTCAACAACGGCATATAGTCGAAATTGAAGCGATTTCGGACTTTCATTTTATTGACAATGAATAACAGTTGGAAAAGTTTACCGAGACCTGCAAACCTGCAAACCATTGCAAAGATTCTCTCCAAGATGAAAGAAACGCAGATGAGAGATCAATCATGATGACAGAATGGCAGCCGAAGGACAGGGAAATATTATTATGCTGTGTTAACATTTATCCCGCGAAACTCCGTAATATTTATCATTATGAAATGTTGTGTTTTTGTCTGATTTAAATCAATTCTATATCGAAATGATCACTTGAATTTGGCGAATCGAACGCTGTAGGTTTCGTCTACTTAAAATGTGAAGATGAAAGAAACACAGATGAGAGATCAATCATGAAGACGGAAAGGACAGCCGAAGGGCAGGGAAATATTATTATACTGTGTTGACATTTATCCCGTGAAACTCCGTAATATTAATCATGAAATGTTGTGTTTTTAATCCGATTTACATCAATTCCATATCGAAATGATCACTTGAATCTGGCGAATCGAACGCTGTAGGTTTCGTCTACTTAAAATGTGAAGATCAGATGTTATATAAGAAAATGCGTATTAGCGATTAAAGCGAGACTCGCCTCTAAAATCAAAGGACATGGCTTCGAGGTCTATTCGTTGTTTACCCGATGATTTAATGCTTTTATGTTCGTTAAACCGATGTAATTTCGTAACAGATATGTTTCGTATACCTTTCCGTTGTTTTTATATAAATTTTGACACACGAAGACCTTCAATCGAACAGATATTAGAAAAAATAGCATTGCCCGTGTTTAGTGTTTACATTAAATTTCGTCTGCGTGGGGGTAGCCTGCGTGTAGACGCCTGATTTTTCTTCCTCATTCCTCGGGCTGCAAAGCCGAGGTATTCGCCATTGCACCATACCCCCCGCCCAACCTCTGTAAGCAATATCCACGCCATATCTCCCTAATTTGTCCAGTGATTAAGTAGCCCAAGTTAACGCCTAGCGGGCGTCTTGTTTGTTTTAAAACATTTGCAAAAAGGAAAACTGCATAGGGCCACCTTAAAGAGATCGCGCGCTCTCAGCTAATCCAGATATGTTACTAGCACAAAAAAGATGGAACGAGTGTTGTTTTTCAACTTCAATCATTTTTATTTAATTTAATCAATATTTCTTAACATTTTCTTTTATTGATAATGAACTTGCTTAACATAATCAACCTTAACAGTTGTTAGATCAAAAATCTTACGTGGAATAAAAGATAATTCTACTTTCTGATACTATATACCGATATATTAAGTTTTTAATCTAATTTAGGATTACGTTTATCATATACTGTGTTGGTGGTATTTATTGAGCTTGGGTATGGGCTACTTAACGATTTTTAAAAAAAAGTTAAAACACTTCAAATTCGGATGGAGAGAAGTGGTAAGTGCCAGCCAAAAGAGCTCCGGTGTTGCTGCTGCCGTAACTGTAGCCAGAGGGAGGTTGGTATGTGTAACCAAGACTTGTGTGGGAGTTGGTGTTTGAGTTAGCATTGTTTGAGATGTACAAGTCATGACCATTTCCAAAGGTTGGACCCTTTTACCATTGTAGCTGTTAAATTGCACTACCATGGCGGTTTTTGATACACTGGAAACTTTAAATGGCCTGCAGGTTTGTCCTTAATTTTTGAGGGAAAAAATTAAACGAGCTCGAGCTTGTTCTAAAACCTTCTCGATCCTAGAAAAATAAAAAAGGTTTTTAAAATAAAGAAAGAAATGCTTAGTATGATTGAATCAAATAAAACTTTCGGATTAATAGGACCAAGCCATTAATGTCATTAACCATGAATGGTTTGCTTTCTGACTTGTTAATAACGAAATAAATAATTACGTGTTTAACCACTAGCAGGCCTCGCACAGAGGACTAAAGTGGGCCCGGGTCAAAAAAAATAAAAGTTGGGGGGTCCCAATTTAACATGTGAAATGACAACGCAAAATTTTCGTAACGATGTAAAAAGATGTACAAAATGAAAGGGGAGTGAAAATAAGCAATCACTAACCCGCAGAGAAGCAGAAAATACTTGTTTGATAATTTTATAATATACACAGCATCTTGGCTACCGTCCTACCGATTCTCTACAAAGTAAACTAGCTACTATAATTAGGGGGCCCCTCTCGACCCTCCCCCTCTGGGCGGACCTGACCACTAGTGCTTTTAGGTTAACTCTCTTAGAATTTACAAAGTTTAATTAGAAAACAAATATGTAGTGTCTCGGCATTACTGAATATCATAAGTTTTTGGACACCCTGTTTTTCACGAGCTGATTGTGCTAGTTTGAATGTTTAATTAAAGATGATCATAAGCCACAATGGAAAACAAGCTTTATATATTAAAGAAATACGCCTAATGGTTTTCCGCGTGTTTAGAATACTGTGATCCAAACACGCGAGGAAGTTTGGGCGAGGACTGGAAGAAAAGCGTTAAAAAACACGAGCAGCTAGGCGAGCCACTACAAGTTCGAAAGTCGAATCAACTTCTCAAGTGGTTTGGATCACCGTATACTAAACACGGAAAAAACCAGTGAGGTATTTCTTTTTATAAAAATAATACATAGAGAACGAGAAGCAAAACTTAAAGGTGAATTTGTTGGCGGAAAATTTCCCGTATTTGGATGGCTTGATCCAAAACACGGGTATATTGAATGAATCAGAGTCCGGCGTAGCATCCTTGTTATGTTTATAAGAAACTATGAGTATCTAACTCTATATGCAAGAGCTAGATGATATAATCACGCATTTACTCCAAATAATAAATTTAACATTAAAATTTATCAACAGTAATCTTCAGATAACAGCACAAAAAACACTGAATATATCACAAACCACTAGTATTGGACCTTAATTTTTAACCATCTATTAATATCGGTTTGAAATGAGTTACATCTCAATTGGGTGTCATTTGTTTTATTACCCCAAATGTTATCTTTTTCATTTTCACCTCACACAATTCAAACTGCGAGCTAAACTTGAAAGGGGGATGCTGACTGGTGAAGCTGTTTGGGGCACATACCCAATGTTTAACAGGAGATTCACAAACTCAGCCAATAATTTACCGGATGGATTATATGTGGCACCAATCTGTGACGAGGGTTACTAGTTTTAAGATTTATTTAGTTTTAGTTTTAAACTTAAGACTTATACACTCTTTAGGTGAATAACACCGAAAGAATACCCAAACAGACTAGCAAGCCAGAATTTGATAGGGGTTTAAGGTCGTTATCCGAGAAGACCCGAAAGTTCTTACTATTTGCTTGTATTAGTTACAAACGCAGCACTTTCTCCTCATATTTTAAAATTTTAAGAAACCTGGAGTGGTGGTCCGACCCAGGGATTGAACCTACCTTGTATGTCTCCCAGCTATATAGACATGTGTGGTAAACCACCTAGACCACAACAGCTGGTACATACTTAACCAACATGCTTGGACTAACTGATGGAACTTTTTGTGCAGGTTAAATTCCCTTAACTCCCTCACCCTCCTCACCCGTAAAAAGTGCGAAGAATAGTAATGCATAGAGGAAATGAATTTTTTGGTCCTGTTAATGCATCAATACTTGGATCATATAAGATAAAGTGGTATAACGTATGTTCAAGATTGTTAGAGTATTTTGATTGTTTTTATATGATTAACGATTGATATAATAAAGTTTACGTGGACCTAAACCATATAAAGGCGGTCAAAAAAAAGTGTTTAGCAAATTTCTAACCTGACAAATGCTTCTAGAATCTGTATTTTTATAGAAATTATTTTTGCCTTCTGTAACATATGCAATAATAATATGTACTTAATTATAAACACACGACCCCACAAGCGACAAGCTTTAACTGTTATCTGTGTATTTTAAAATCTAAATTTATTATTATTATTTTTATTTGAAAAATCATGGTTATTTCATTTAGCTTAATGTGCTGATACGTTCGTGCTGGCATTTTAAACATATAAATTATTGTCCTGCCATTTTTCTGGGACCTATTTATTTTAAGACCACTTTGTTTTAGTGTTTTTAAAGGAGAAAATATAACGCGTTATGGCGTTGTGGTTTAAAAACAGGAGAATAGACGTCATCTCGCAAACCGCACCGTTTGCTTCAATGGCATAGGCAACTGGTATTGAAATCTGAGAATTGTATAAAAGATGACAGTAAAACCAACATTTACGCATCTTATGATTCTTAATTAGGATACTGAATTCTTAGCTGTGGAGTCGACTTTTTAGAACAATAACACAAAACGACATTTTTGACCAGTACTGCGACAAAACGAACATTTTTGGCCAGTTTTTTTTTTTTTTTCAGTACTGCGACAAACGACATTTTTTGCACTCAGTACTGCGACCAAACGAACCATTTTTGCCAAGTACTGCGACCAATAGAGAACGAAAATAATCAGCGTGACTTGTAAAATTGTCTGATTGGCGGTTGAGTTTCCCAGCAAGGGTCTTGAAATAAATATCGCATTCGATGGTTTGGCAGATAATACTTACACCGACAGGTATTTTACTGCATTTCTAGAAAAATACATTCGAAATTCGTAAAATATCAATGAGTACATGCTGTGCTATTACGTCAACTCAAAAATGTTGTTTTGTTTGTCCTGAGTTTGAACTGATACAGATAACCAGAGTACCAGGACTATATTATTTTTAAAAATATTCTTTGATTCAAACCGAGAGCGAATTGCTAATAAGCGGGACGCAAGGAACGTGACGCAACGTCACAGAGATCAGATCTACCATCCAGTATGTCCTAGTAGACAGCTGAATTGGACTTTGCCAACCGTTATGGACTAAAGAAGGTGACATCACCCCTGGACATCCACCTGCAAGTAGATAATGACGCACACGTCACAGCTAAATCTCGAAGAGCCGAGATACGATATCCAAGACGAGAACTATCGGATTTTCTGGTAATATCCATAGTATGAGTCGCGGACAGGAAATTTCATTCCCCGACCACAGTATTAGGAACAGTAGGTTGCTGCTTGTCTCGCGGACCTGAGACATGATATCGCCGAAACCACCGCGCGACATCGGTGTTAATCTTATAGAAATCGAAAATTATATTATATAGGAATAATAGGTAATTTAGTAGCTCTTTTCATATCTCACGTCGTTCTTGAGATATTTAGACTTTATGTGATATGCAAATGAACAAAAACCCCCCCTAACTGACGTAAAGAGGTTTTACACATTTTTAGAAAAATCAAGTATATGAGATTAATTCAAGGAAAAATCCACTCCGAAACTTTACAGATTACGACATTTTGTGAAACCTAACATCATTTCATCGAAATATAGCGATACCGAATCAATTTTTTGCTAGCGGTAGCGAGCGAGGCCTTGAAGCGAGCGCGCGGGACGCAGCAGATCTAATTAGCCACTTGGGAAACTGCACGGGTCCTGGGTACCGAATTTATTACCCGGCGGAATTATGGGACTGTTATGGGGGCACGCGTTCTTAACAACTTCTTCCGTCCGACAAAGCGATGGTCTGAAAAGTGAACGCCGAAATTTCCATGACAAAATATTTTTTAGAATAAATAATGATTTAAATTGGAATGGTGGCGGACAAAGACGCAGTTGTAAACGAAGTAAGAGATTTTGAGGAAAAGAGACGATATCCCTGGAGCGACCTTGCTAAAAGCCGTGTGAACGTTGCAGTGTGGTTAATTTTGAAACGCTGGGTTATTGTGCCCGTGGAGCCAAAGTATCTGGGGAAAAAAAGCTGATCTTATTCACTAGGTTCTTGACTTATAATAATTATTTTTCGGTTTTTGTCTTATGACACAGTATTAATATTGTTAATTATGTTAACTTTTAGAGTTAAAAAACTACGTGGAAAATTGGGCCTGGCAGTAATTATAGTTGACCCCAGACGGTGGCTTTAATATAGCCAAGAAGAAAATGAAGTGTGGGCTGTTGAACTGACAATCCTTCACCAGCATGACTGAACTTTCCTGCATCTGGTTTCGCACTCTGACCTTAGTTGTATCCCTAGATTTCTGCACAACTTCTTTGTGGAATTATATGGGTTGACAGATGTTTTGAACTGAGAAACCAACTATCCCATGAGAAGCCTTTGGGTCACAAGGTTATACACATGTTCAAGGTCCTGGCCATGTTCTTGAGGTATGTTTGCCCGGCAACTGGGCAAATTATTTTACATACTGAGCAAGGTTTTTACCATCAATGAAGGATAAGGGAAAAAATATACTCGGTTAAGATTGTTTTGAAGGAAAATGGAAATGTCCATTGAGCATCCTGTGGTTGTCCCAGCTGAGATTGATGGACGATGCAACCATGTTACATGCTAGCTTGTTTGCCATTGGAAAACTATGGTCAAGCAAACAAGGATGTATGAAAAAGGTGAGGAGCTACCATGTACATCCAAACCCGTTGCAAGTGGAATGTCGCCTCGTGCTAAGAAAATCGAGCCTTCGCCATTGCGATCCATGCGATTTATCAAAGAAAACGAATGGGGAAAGGAGAAGAACGGAAAAGCAGTAAAAGTCAATTTATGATGTAAGAAGCAGATCAGATCACAACAGGACGACTAAACAGAAAGAAACACTTGCTGGTATACTGGTGGACGGTAAAAAAAAGTTGTACAGAAAAACCTGGTGTAAACAGCATTGGGCTGTTCCCTGATACTACCTCACGGAACTACCTGGGATTTCTTTGTGCAAACCAATCTCGAACACCAGCCCCAGAAGAGCAACTACTGAATCAAGATGGGACCGTACTTCACCCCAGGCTATTTGGTCCATCTACGATGATCTGAAATTAAAGAAAGGGCTGAGAGAGTGAAGCAACGGACGTATTTCAATCAGGTACAACAACAAGAAGAAATTGAAAGACTCACAGCGGATCCAGCAGAAATCCCAACGCTCATGGTTCACCATTCGTCAACCCGAAATAACTGCCTCAAAGGCTAAGCGGGTGCCTGCTTAAAGGACACAACTCAGTCCAACGAAAGCCATTGCATCTGTTTTGCAATATTATACTGACAATGTCCAAAAACCAGAAGCTTATGAGAGCGGGAGTGTAAATGGAAAGTGAAATAATTAGAAAATATGAATGTGCTTGTGGAAATAAAGTGACAAAGTCTGGATTTGTTGTTTCTACAAGCCATCCATATCTTGGAGCATCGCCTGATGGGCCGTATTCACATGGGGAGAGGGGTGATCGACGTAAAGAAAGTCACTTCAAAAGAGGGGGGAATCCTTTGAAGATACTTTGCTCAGATTGCACATTTACAAGAAGAAGCAAGGCAAACTGGTGGATCAACACAAATCACCAATACTACATCCAGATCCAGCAGCAGTTGTTTTGTACGGGTCCCTTGCATTGTCATTTTGTTGTTTGTAATGGTGTCTGGATGCACATAGATGTAATTATGTTTAATTCAGTTTTTTGGTGTGATGTGCTTGCTTAAAATAACAACTTTTTTAGTATTTTTAAGCATATGTTGCCAGAAATAGTTTACACCAGAAATTGTAAAAACTGGTGGTGTTCGCTGGGGGAAAGAACATTCCATTTCCAGTATCAATGTAGAAAGGGCCAAAGTTACTGGGTGAACCTGCTTGTAAATATGTTTTAGAATTTGTAAATATTTGGGATATGATTGTCAATTAAATAAAAATCAACAAACCAGACTAAAATTCAGTTTAGTGTTTATATTAGCCAGGAGTAAAAGTGTTTCTTTCAGAATTTTTAGCAAAAGCGGGCACTAATCTTACTTTCAATCAACTCATTTAATGACACAATAAATAAGAATAATAAATTAGGGCCACAAAATTATATTTTAATATATTATCTATTAATAATTTTTATATTTTCATGATATAAATATTTTTTTAATACACAATTTATTTATTTAGTATTGCTAATCAATAGAGGGTGGTGGCAAACAGTTTGGATAAACATGCTACTTTCTATCCACACATCTGGTTGCTATATCATGCAGGGTAATAGGTACTTGGCCTATCGAAAAAAGTGCCAATTTTTTAGCCTTTCCATGCAACGCTCGACATGGATTTCTCAAACTAGCAATTGTTTTATTGTGGTCATTCTCTAACTTTGAGGAACTGTTCCTTGGACTTGAGGGAAGGTTTCTGCATGACAAGGCGAAGCACCGACAGTAGCTATGTCATCATGAATTGTGAATCCTTTGTCAGGCCATAACCATTATATCCTCTGTTATGTTTTTCAAGGTATCCTGATTTCTTGACTATTTCGATATCACTAAATCGATCCACTATACAAATCACTGACAAATGATATCACTCCATTTGGTGTAATACCAACAAGCCCTTTCATTGTATTGTGTGATTTATATTGTGAGTAAACAAGCTGATTGATTGTCCAACCTAGATGGACACTCCATAAAACTCTCCGTACAGTCAATGATTGGAAACCAAATCAGGGTAAAACTCTTCTAAACACATCTGTCATGTAATGCGTTGATTTGCTGCTTAGATGGCCAAATAATACAGACAGGTTCCAACTCTGCCCTCATAAACTGTATCCAAGTTCGAAATATTGTGGAGACAGTGCTCTCGGCTACCTGGAACCGGTGTGCAAGATCCTTGGCAAACAAACCCAATCGTATGCGCATTAGGACCATGGTAAATTCTTGCCATGGTGACAATTTTCTACGCCTGCCAGGTCGTTGACGCTCCAATAGGTCAAACTGACTTCTTGTGTGGTTCCCATAACTAATGTTACACAATTTAGGCTGTAAGATATTGAAGCACAGCTTCATTGTGTCATGGTTTGGAAAGCCAGTATAAAACGAAATGTCTCGATCACTGTTCTGGAAATTGTCAATGTTAAACAAAGGTTCATTTTCTTGTTTATATTTTATTACCTGCAGCTCTGCTTTCAATCTTTCTATTTCTTCCCGAAGAAATTTATTTTCGGTGGGTTGCTCATCGATGTTGGTGTCGGTAAGTTCCACATTATCTGCTGTAGAAGTATGCTCGGAGTCGGAATAGACCTCCAATGTCGCTTCGTTCGCTGGCTGCAATTGTTCCTCGGTAGTATCTTCCTCGATGGTACGAATTTCACCCGAGGCAGTCCTTTTCCTTGATATCGAAGGCTCCAGGGCATGTTTCACTATTTCTCGGCGAGGTTGTACGCTATTTGTCCAAGGAAATATCGTCGGCAGTTGATTCCTGGCTATTCTTTCTCCTCCAGTGAAATGTTGACCACAAATTTTTGTGCCAGAAGAACTGGAAAGGTTGTCGTTTCTTATCAGTCTCACGTATTCCTTTCGAATATGCTCGTCACTAGGTATCGCGTGGACCTTCATATTCTTACTGTTTCTCCAGTTGTTAGTACACAACGGCACACAACAATTCCACTTCAGAACCATGTTTTTTTAAAACACGTTACCTCGATTTTTACAAAAATATTTCCTTTTGACCTTCTATAAAACTGTAAACAACTGTGCAGCGTCCCCCATAACAGTCCCA